>JAHDVE020002302.1:0-41196 GCA_022606495.2 Halesus radiatus | reverse complement strand
TCCAACTTGTGGATACCTTTAATTGACCAGATTTAATATTAAGAGTTACTTTGCCAGTGCGTCTCGATACGTTCATCTTATTGACGAGCTAACATCCCGCCAGTACCCGACAACGATTGTTTCCTTTGAAGGGGAGATTATTCTTTAGCAACTGAATTTCTACGAGCACAGAATTCTGGCGAAGATCGATTTTAATGGTTGGTATAAAACTGAGATCAAGGAAAGAATAGGGGTTCGGGAATGAGGTACAGATACTTAAATTGAGCCAAGAAAGACTTAGGGAATGATTGTCAAATGTTTCGAGCCTCATTTCATTGTTGGGAGAGTAGGGCGAGTTGAGATTCTTAAAGATTTCTGATTTCGTAAAATCATTTATTATTTGCTATATTTGTTGTTGTCGTTTATTGCTTGATTATGCTTTTACTCTATGGTATTATTGTTGTTACTCAATTTTCACTAATTGTAAGGGCTAGTTCAAGAAATGCTTCATAATGAGTATTTTTGTGGTCCAGCTGAGTTTATTATTATTTTTAAAATTATTAAAATTATTAAAATTATATTATTATTATTTTTTAGTATTTTTATGCTTATTATAAGGATTTAGTTTTTTATTTTTTAAAATTTTATTTGGATATATTGAACATTTCTCATCAGAATTTACTGTAAAAGTTGTTTAGAAAAAAACCTATCATGTACATTATTTAATAATAACAATAAAAATTGTAATGGAATTAGATACATTTAAAACAATAATTTTAAAACTTAAGATTTTTATCATATAATTAACAAATTATCGGATGTTAGCAATAGAAATGGCTATTAATTTTTCATGTCTTTAATCAATTTAATCAAATAAACTGGGAAACCAACTTCTAATTTGCAGAGATAAAGACATACAAAGAGAGAGAAAAACTAAATATATCCTCGATTTGTGTTGATTGAAATCAAAACTTAGCATTGGCCATTTCCTTCTTGGTTTAGGGTTTGGTCTGATTCTTTAGGAATTTACGCAGGTGATACCTTCGACTGCCTACACCTCGGGAAGCTTCCTACTTTCTTTGAGAATGCCGAACAGCTGTCCGCGCACAGTTCCAGCACTAAGAATCCGTGTTCTTCACCGCTGCACCTTCATTTCCCGCGTGATTTGTGTCTCCAGGTTATTTTTAATGTTTAGTTCCTTTTAGATGAATTTAACGCCAGCACAGATACAATGTGATAGATCAGGATACATATAAATAACAATTATAAAATATGTAATTATATTTAATAAATGCGATAAATTGGCCCAACTAAAAGACTGACTCTGACTCTTAATCGGACCCAATAATCCAAAAAAATATACAACCCTTAATAGTGTCACGCACTGATTCCTGTGGGGCTACTCGCCTTTGGCTTTTTCAGCTGTCTATAAATTTTACTCGTTAATGTTTATTTTCCACAATTATTGCCATTAAACTTATATTAAAAAAAAATATATATCAATGGAATCAAACTATTTAGCCAATTTAGTTTTTGACAAAATTGAATTTTCTCGATTTTCGAATTTTTTGATTGATTTCAAATTTTATTATTTATAATTTTCTGCAAATAAACAATTTTAAATTTAATAAGAAATAAAAAGCATCGGGCAGACTGCTATTCTTGTCATTCATTCTAAAGCCAAAGCGACTTTTTTTAACTTTTGGTTGATAAGGTTATTCATTATTCCAGTGTTAAGTTGGCGTGAGAGTGCCATTTTCAAGATCTTAATGACCTTGAGTTTGACTCTTAGTTCCTCCTCTTTATTTGCGTTTACTGTCTCCACATCCAGGCCGAGATCCCTCTCAATAATTTATTTGTATCCGCTGTAGCCAAGTATTGACTAAGGCAGGAAATATTTGTTATCTTGATTTTATCTGACGATTATTTCTTTTATAATGATTCTGAATTCCTATATTTTCCTTTACGCTAGAGCCTGCCCTAACAATTCCCTGTACACTGAAAGCATTTCTCTGCCTAATTGTTTATTGAAAATTCGGTTGTGATACATGTCGATGAAGAGGCAGGCGATCAAATAATGGACAACAACAATAAATTTCTTTAGGTGCTTAAATTTGACTGCACTTTCCTTCAGAATCTTTAGAAATACTCCGTAGTATCTAACAAACCTTATGACGTGGAAAATGAGCCTTCTCGTTCCGATCAAGCTCAATAATAAATGGTAAATTCCTAAAAGTGCGGCTGCATGGTTTTTCTTTGGTTCATTTAGACTTGTCCACCTCAAGATAAGTAGACGATTAAGTACGAGCATATACTAAAAACTTTTTCCCATTCCTCACTATTTCTTTCGGTAGCATTCGATGAAATTTTGGATAAGTAGGCAATTTCATTTGAAGGGGTGGTCTGTATTATTCGGGAGCTTTAGTTAGTGGAGATATGCTCTCCAAATGCTTCATCCACTATACAGTTGATTTGGGAATTATATTGTTTCTATTTTACAATCTTTACTTGACTAGTTTGATATCGTGACGAAGATTCCAGTTAAGTTTATCGACTTCAAAAAAGGAAGAGCCTTTTTTCAGCCATTTTCTTAAGGATTCTCCTCGACGCTTAGGTTAGTCATATTGAGAATCTCGTTGTATATTCTTCTGACTTTTTTCAAATCTCCTAAATAAAGAGCCTATTCTTGGACAATATGGACCAGCATCGCAAATGATTTCTATTCATAATTTTTTTAGAAAAGTGCCGCCACCTCTTTCTGAGTTACAACGTGCGATAATACTTGAAAGAATACTTTTCAATACCAAGTTTAAATTTACTCGAGTAGTATTTTTCCATCAATAGATTCGCAAAAGTCAAAGATCTGTGCATTGCGGGTATATTGTTTTGCGTTTGCCAATAGAAATATTCCATTAGCATTAGTTCACTGTAGTATATATGAATTAAGTAAGTTGTATCGATGCTGTTTTCCTCAATCATCTCTTTCTAAGTTTATATTTCCAATATGTCAAGAATAGCAACAAGAATCGCCGATATTAAAGTCTTCATTAAATCATTCATTTACTTTGAATTTTTATATTTTAGGGATTCAAACGAGGAATAAGCATCTAAAGGCTTTATTTTTAGTTATGCAACAATTAGCAATATTTAAAAGTTTAAGCTGAGCAAAACTGGACATTTTCGAATTTCGAGACACTCTTGAGAATAAAAATGCTTGGCGGCTCCACTCAGATAATCGTAGTAGACAGAACACCTTAAAAATCTTTGAAATTCTATGTCGGCCCATAACAACATTTTGTAGGCATTGACATGGTTTTCGAGATAATTGTTATCGGGAAACAGTCCTCTTACGTTTTCGATGTACTTCTCCATAATGGCCTTCATCGCCTCAAGTTCTTTCAAGGAAAGCGACTTTTCAGGACTCACCTTAAGTTTGACTAAAAGTCGACCGATTAAAAATTTATCGAGATACGGATCATGGGGGTTCAGGGATAAATGCGTATTTCTTATGGATGACTATATCTGCTCTCGTGCTTTCTAAGAACGTAAATCGCGAAAAAGTAAAAAGTATCGCCAAATATTCCTGGCACAATGCCAATCTGAAAGGACCCATGCTGTTTGATATTTAGGTATTAAGTTCTGCTTCAAACAACTCTATCATTTTTAAGGTATGTTTCTAGTTGGATATGTAATATTTGACAATCCTCACCAGCAATAGATCTTTGTAACCATTAAGTAATTCAAGAAGTCTGAGCCTCTCTTTTTGTTGAAAGGTTGCCATGATGCAGATGCAAACCCAGTCTATCCACTCATCAGTCCTCTGGGGTAGGATGTGGAAAGTGTAGTAGAGGGCGGACTCGATGGCAATGTTTGTGACGAGATGGGGTCTTCCATTAACTGATAAAGTAGTACATCTCTGGGTATTTGGAAAGATGAACAGAATTCTGATGTTCATTACTTATGATTGAATTCGTTTTGAGATGAAAAAAACCGCTCACAACTTTGCGGATAGCAAAATTAGGGTTAAATTAAATAACAGGGGTTCCTTCTTATTCTTAATAAGCTTTTTAAGGTAAATGTTGGGAGAGAAGAGTTGTATTCTAAATGAGTAACTCTCTTGGGTCATCGAAGTCTTCGTCAGGGATGTCTGGACGCCTTCCGGCCAACTCTCCTCCTTCTGATACCACCTACCGATGTCGAGGAACCATCATTTTGATTGGCTGGCTGGATGTGACTGGGATAACCGAGATTGGGAAGTTGTTCGACTCGTTTGGGATTAATTACATATGATTGTCTAGTGACTTTGGGGTGAATTTGTTCTGTTTGGCGGGTTACATAGGAAGATTAAAAGTAAAATAACTGTTTTGAGAGATATATGGATATATCGATATGAGAAATGGTTAAATAATTATAATTATAATTAAGATATTTTTTTTTTTATTCATGTTATCATTATTATTATTATATTTTAAGCATACCGTTTAAAATGAAACTATTTAAAAAGACAAAGATCTTTCTTTTCTTACTGAAAATTCGATATTGGCCCAATACTTAATTTCATAAAACTATATTCAATATTTGGCCCAGTCAGATCAAGAAGTAATGTCCTATCAGAGTTTCAAGGGCCTATCAATGTTTATATAAATGTAGAAAGTACAAGCGCTGAATATTGCTTCATATGAGTCGTTTTTCCTGTTTACGATTGTCTTGGAACTTTGCATTGCTTAGTTATCGTGGATCCTTTTTATTCCATTTATGGGAGGAATCGGAAAATGAATGTAGTACTCATCTGCACAATGTATTAAACAATATTATACATCAGACTCATACGGGTCCAAAATGTCATATAATCTAGATGGTAATCCTTACATACTTAATATATCGTCTATCTCCTTTATTTATTTTATGAAAAAATAATATTCAATTTATCAGAAACGAACTAAAACATCATAAATTAGCTCCTACTACCTCTCCAAAGAAAGGTTTTTCGTTATACTTAACGTAATCGCCAGCGATAGGGGTATGTAAAGCATGAACAGGCACGTTCAGATTCCCCACGATAGTATCGATTTTGGCAGCTGCCTTTTTGATCTCCTCTCTGTACAAATCCCGAATTCCTTGAGCTGCAGATAAGGTGATAAACTCCTTAAACAGGAAGAAGGGTAAGTTGTTAAGGATAATCTCGATGGCGTAAATACGGAAATGGGTTCCCAAGACTTATCTGTTATTCGGACACTGCAGACTTGATAGTGCTTGAATCGACTGCTCCATAGCGATTCTTTCTCCATATGATGTAGCCAACTATTGGATTTAGTCGGAGGTGTTGTACATCAGAATCTCATATGGTTTGAGGCCTTTTTCTTTGAGAGAACTCATTTTTGAGAGCAAGTCTTGGAAAAGAGTGGCTTCTCTTCTTTTAAGGAGGTTTTGCAGAATGTTGAGGTCAAGCAAACTTTCAGTTTTGGTCACAGTAGTTTCATTGAATTCAGGTAGTTTAGACAATCCTTTGGTGACATTGGTAATCATGTCTTTCACTATTTTGACCATTAGCACTTTGTTATCTCCTTCAGCAGTAAGAGCAGCATGTGCTCCAGCAATCATCTCTCCGAATCGGTTAGCGGAAAGGAATCCTTGTCCTCCACATCTTTCTCGGAAGATCGTGCTCGCTCTCTCTCCGTGCCATCCAATGAGAGTTTTGTCAATACAACAGATACTCAAAATCTCGTGTTCCAAGCCTTTGGAGTTTCTGAAAGTTCTCTTGGCAAAGTTGTGAAGCATGTTGAGGGCGAGCATTCTGGACACAAGAGGAATAATCGCATTTTGCTGTAACTGGTACTGAAAAATTGGAGTTTCAGATTTTCCATTAGGACTAACCGCAAGTCTCTGTTGTGCATATTTGATGGCGATGTATGTGCTGGCTTTTGCTGCTCCCAATGTCATACTTGCGATGCATAGTCTTCCCGAGAGTAATCGTTCTGTAACTTTGAAGAATCTTTGCTGGATACCTTTTACATCACTTTTGAATTCTCCGTTTTCTGTGACGTCTGAGTACTTGTTGAGCATATTGACTCTAGGGATTCGGACGTTGGTGAATCTGAGGATGGCGTTATCCACACCGTTCAGCCCGATCTTATGACCCATATCGCTAATTTCCACTCCCTTAAATTTGTTAAGTTTCTTGTCTCTGATTGGCACGATGAATGCGTTAACTCCTTCATTCTTTCCATTCACAATGGTTTGCCCAAAAACTAAGGCGAAATTCGCATGCACCGCTCCATTTGTGATCCAATACTTCTGCGACAAAGTAGTTGGAGAATGAACAATAAACTCTTTGGTTTTGTTGTCATAAGTGACAGTGGTTTCCATCTCTACAGCGTTGTTTCCATAGCCTAGCTCAGTTAGACAGAAACAGCCAGTCACATCGAGCTTATCGATCTGGGGAAATATGTATTTATGCCGATCTGTATGGAGGGCGGCGATAGTCCCCCCAAACAAATTGTAGTGGACTGTGAACTTAGTGGCAGTGCCGGGAGAGACCGCGCCAATATTTTCATGGGCGGTAAATATGTTCGTTGGGTCGTTGAAGAAATCAGTCACTGACACTATCCCTGACTTGGCTACAAGCCGAAGTTGCTGTATAGCGAGTTCTCGCTGTGCATCCAAGGGGTAGTTGTATCGAGGTACCCAGATCGGGTCAGATAGAATCGAGAACCATTTGGCTTTCTTTGCAGGGTCATCATGGAAGAATAGTTTTTGAAGCTCGTTCATTTCAGTCATCGGTGTTTGAGTTTTTTAAATATAAACAATAATGATAAATATAGTCTTAATTGCCTAAAATCAATATAGTAAATATAAAGATAGGATTAAATGAGGTAAAAAAAACTAGTTTTTTTTAAAGAATTCAATAACATTCTTATTTTTTTAAATAGCTTTTTAGAATCATTTTTTAAAATATCTAATGATGTCATTCATAAAATCTTATTTCTTGTTTATATATTTTGAATGATTATTGTCATTTATATATTAATTTTTCTGATCTAACATTAGAAGATATGTTAATAATTTATTGTGCAAGCATTCAACGAGACCTTCATATTAAAATATCAGACGAAATCTATCAAAGACAATAAGATAGTAAAATAATAAACTAATAAAAGACATTTGAAACATAAATATGGTGCAATATATCAAAATATAATTATTTAATGTATAAAATTATTATTATGTTTTATCGATGACAGTGACCAGATTCTCTCACTCGATTGTGTATAACAATGTAATTGAAGTTTCTCCTCTCCAATAACAATATTGATACTAAGAATAATATATAATACATTTTATTTTAACATTTATTATACATCTTTTTTATTGTTCTTATTAATACTAGGTTTTTTTATTATAAATGGTATAATATAATAAACATAAATTTCGCCCTCTTCTGATTAAAATAGCCA
Source organism: Halesus radiatus (assembly GCA_022606495.2). Classification (NCBI taxonomy): domain Eukaryota; kingdom Metazoa; phylum Arthropoda; class Insecta; order Trichoptera; family Limnephilidae; genus Halesus; species Halesus radiatus. Next base: position 33,763 of record JAHDVE020002302.1, on the reverse strand, counting down.
TAAAAACAAGCCTTTGGAATCAATTTGACATTAAATAATACATGTATTGCAAAATATAAATAAAGAAATAAAAATAATACGAATATTACTAAAATAAAAAAAAAAGTTATAATCTTCACATTATAATTTTTTTTTGTCGATAAATAAACTACCAGATGGCCTCTACACAAAGCTAGAAATTTCGAGCAACATCTCAAAGCTTTAAATCAAACATCAGCAATATTTACAATCGGGCTCAGCAGGAATATTATAGCAAACCAGAAATTCAACCCACAAAAACCTTTCGCAAACTTCTCACCGAATAGCTCCATGCCACGCCAGATCACCACAACATCGCAGTCAAGAGAGCATCCATTAAATTAAGAAAAACCAAAGACAACTTTACTTCTCACACAGAACCTGAGGAAGATATCCAGAGTACTTCAATTTTTGCCGACCGCCGAGACATTGGGTATCGGAGGAAGGACAAAAGCGTAATCAACAACAGTCAAAATCAAATATTTTCTAATACTAATCAACCAGTCAAGAAGGGAAGTGTCGGTTTTTACCCTTACCACAGCAATTTCAAACAACTTGACAGGGGAGCGAGCAGCCCAAAGATTATCGAACGAAAGTGGTCCAAGTCTACAAAGAAGACAAATGCTTGCAGCAGCAACTATACTGAAGCCATAGGAAGCACAAACACAGCAAAAGGATAAATATAATAGGAAAATATACGATATTCTCAACAAAACCTCTAATAAGATGCTTCGATGAATCCTTTTAGATCCAATAAAGCGAATAGACCATCCACATAACAGAACTAGCGATTCAATAGAAGGAGCACAAATAATAATAATTACGATGATTTTTCTGCACAGGTTAGAGCAGATAAGAAAAAATCGAATCAACTGGGATCACAGAGATATAACATCAAACCTATGACAGCCAACCCTTAGCGAAAAAATGTTATGAGTGCATTTGGCAATGAAATTTCTCATTCCCCGAATATTAATATAATTTTTAAAAGCTTGAATGTCCCAAGTTTAAGAAAAACCAGTAAGGTAGTTCAACACAAAAATTTAACAACTTTCATCCCGCCCATTGAAAAGGAGGAGGAGCATCTAGACCAACCTGAACTTAAATAGTATAATAATAAATCTCCGACCTTGTATCCTAAGCCATCCACTTCTTAAAATAAGGATAAATCACTTAATGAAAAACTCAACTAGGTCATAGACATGATATAAGATGCTAAGCTTAATAATATACTTTGGAACGACCCAGTTATCAGCAACATAATATCCAACTTTAATATTAAAAGCGAAGCCGACCTTGACGCATATCTCGAAAATAACACTGAGTACTTCGAAACTATGTTCAAATCATCGCCTTTTGGCTCTTTTGCCCTTCACTACTCGAGGCCAACGACCACTAGTTATAATCGATAGTTTAATACTAACAATTTGCAGAACAACATTAATCTCAATCGAAGCTTCAACGATCTCAAAGCCATCAGGATGGAGGATTATTAATGTTTGGGAAAGTTGCATCTTGATAAAAAGAGAATTGATCCTCAGCATCTTTTAACAACAACTCAAGGCGATTTCAAAAAACCTACTGTTGACTCAGTGTCTCAACAGCCTAAAAGAAGGAATAATCTAGTTCCAGAAACAAATCTTTTAGTTGGTGAGGATCAACCAATCACTTACACCACTACGAATCAGATGTAACTGCCCAATCGAAGAGATTATGATCCGACCCGCATCTTTCGAAGACCAAATGACGATTTTAATGTAGTCAAAGGAGCTACCCTGCGCTGTAAAACTTAATACCGCCAGAGATATTTCTCGAAATCCAACACATTTTAAATATCGAGCCTCAACCCCGAATAAAGTTCCCAACATAATTTACCGAACTGCTTCGACATCGGCTATATAAAGGAGCGATGCAAGCCAAAAGCAACTCTATACACCAAAAATACGACATTAGTACCCCAGACTGTATACTAGGAAACATTCACTGGAGAAGAGAAAGAATACTGTAGACCACCAGTAATCTACGACTGCGAAAAAGGAGTAATCTTTAAATAATTTGACATTTTTTTAAACAAATAATATAATATTATATAATTTTTGAGTGTATCAGAAGCAAATTGAGAAGACAGAGTTACCGAAAAGTGCATATGTCAGTCATTCGAAACAAGAGGATCAGATGATGGCTATGCATAAGTCGAACAAGAGAAAGTTTATTGAGCCTTGGAAGTTCAGAGTGTTGTCCAAGTTGAAGGCATTGATGGAATATAAAAAATTCCTATCAAATAAAAAGAAATGATTTTACTGTAATGATTGTATTTTATATTCATTTTTCTAATGTTTGTACTAAAAAAACAAAAACAAAGATTTTATTAAAAATACAATAAATAATTCAAATATTTTATAAAATAAATAATAAAATATAAATATTTTGTTTAAATACTTGTCAATATGAGAAAGAAAGATTAAGTAAGGCAAACCAGAAAATCGAACTAGTAAAAACCTAATAGATCAAGATCGAGGAGCCGAGACAAATAGCGATATTTGGAAGAGAGACCACGACATGAGTAATCTCGCGAAAATTCGGACGAAGAAATATAAGTACTTTCGAGATAGAACTCAGCCCACTTCAACTTCGAAAGTCCCACTGAGATGGAGTATTTTAGTACCCTTCTCACCCCGAGAGACCTCCCTGATTATTAATCAACCATAAAGTTTGCTCTCAGCGCTTTCGGATAACCTGGACCTGCTGGCCAGAAAAGAAAAATAGTAATTGATTTCATCAAAAAGAGACTGCAAGTGCAAGGTGTTAAAGCGCCATCGCTAGCAGCATCAGTAGATCATCTAGAAATGATTGATAATGGTCAACGTTTTTGGACAGAGGTGATACCATTCATGGCTAATTTAATTCTCACAACAGAACTGCCAACTCTCGAGATTCTCATTCCACTCGAGTCTAAACTGGAGCCGGACTAGAAGAAGAGAGTGACATCTTCATTGGAAATAAGCAGAAAAGATGTGTTTTGTTTATTAGGATGCATGTTTTTCATGATTATCCCAGACCAGAACCTAGAGTGTTACGATTTCAGATACCTCTACAGTTCTGCAGACCCAAGAAGGCCTAATGCGAGATTGGAAAAACTAAAATGTCTCATTAGTTACTTCTGTGAAACCATGAAGTTATTTTAATCGTAAGGCAATAAAGTTGCTTGGAAATAATAAAAGGTAGTTTATGAACGGCATTTCTTGCCTTCTTCAGTTACGTAGACCTTGGTCTCGGCCCCGAAATCAAAAGCAGCTAAGTTGATATCAAAGGTTTAAATCACAGGCAAGGGAATCGAGCATTTCAAAGGAGATACAGTGGTAGATTTTGCAAATAGGGAACTTGGTGGGGGAGTGCTCAATAACGGCACGGTCCAAGAAGAAATCTACTTTATTACGCACCCTGAATTGTTAGTCCTGGTCCTCATCTGTCCGCCGATGACCGACAACGAGGCGGTAGTCGTTAAAAATTTCAAACAGTATACTGAACACGAAGGTTATTCCTCCACGTTCAAATATAAAGGAGTTTTTAAACCCGATAAAACAAACCCAAAGCCAATCGCAAATACAATGGTAGCAATTGATGCCCTAGATTTTTCATGTTTTAAACCTGGGACACAGTATTTGTGGCCATTTGTAATGAGGGAGCTGCACAAAGCCTGTGTCGGTTTCGGCGCTGATGAAACAAACAACAAAGGATCTCAAAATACATAAAGAAAAAGGCTTGTGACTGGCAAATGGGGTTGTGGAGCATTTGCTGGAGATATATAACTAAAATTCTTGATCCAGTGGGTCGCAGCCAGCCTTACATCACACGCTGAGATGACGTTTATTAACTGGGGTGAGGGTAAAAAAGACGATGAATTCATAGATATAATAAATTTGTTGAAAGGAAGTAGTTCAGTGGAATTGGTAGAATTAATGATAAAATACTGCGAGTCTCGCACTTAGGGGAAGATATCCTCAGATGTTGGAATCTTCAAACAACTTTTGAAACTAAATAATAAATGAAATAGAAGATTATAAAAAATAAATGTTCACATTTAAATATTAAATTCTGAATGCAAAGAATAATGTTTATTTTCAAATAATTAGTATTTATATATACTATATATACATATACATATATATTAAATTATTAGTCTGGATTTTTTCCTTAAAAATCCTTTTTATCTCAGGCCTCTTTGTGAAGAACGGTCATTTTATTTCAAGATCACCCAGAATTTTAGCAACATTTCTTTTTTTTGTTCGGAACCACATTCAGCAGTACTCCTGGAGATACAGTTTCTTTTTCCCCTGGTTGTTGGTTGATGGTATGCTGATTGCTATTTACATTTGGAGCGTTTCCGTGGTTATTGATTCCGAACGTAGACACTCCAGGTTACTATTAAATCTCTTCGACTTCGATAGCCATTTTGTTAGTAATGATATCGATGGATCCTTCAAACAACTTTTAGAGATTTTTCCCAGACTTGGCTGATACTTACATGTATTACATTTTTAGGAGTTTGGCTTGTGCTTCACCTTCGCTTCTGCTCACGATCCTATTGACTTTAATATAAACAAATATATACTGTTATTGTATATTTTGTAAAGCCTTATGAAAAAAATATCCTCGTTACTATGTTTACCTATGGTGAAGATCGATTTTATTAGCAACAAGTATGGCAGGGTTTTTTGAGGATTTGTATAATTGGTACATCTCCAACCATCTCTCTGCGTTGAGAAAGGATGCTTTGTTAGTCACATCATAGACTATGACTGCGCAGTTCGAGTCCTTGAGATAAGTCGGTATCAATGCTCGGAATCGTTATGATCCTGCAGTATCCCAAAGTTGGAGTCTATATGACTTGTTCTTATAGGCTATGTTTTTTATGAGGAAATCGATTCCAACTGTAGCCTATAAAGAATTTGCTGAAGGATGAAATAATAAGTAAATTAGATTTTTGATGAAATTATGAAAAAAAGTGAGTAATGCTGATGATATATTTGTATACGGTGGAGTTTTCATCAAATTTGTCGTTGATGTATCTTTAGATTATGCATGATTTCCCAACTGACTGATCGCCAAGCAAAACGATCTTGTACTTGATTATATTGCCAAACGTGCTAGATGCTTCACTCATATGGGAAGGGGCTATATTGATATAAAAATAATATATTTTTGTATATATTTAAGATAGTAAATTCTTTAATTTTAAATTTTTTAACTTAAGAATATGTATATATGTACAGACATACCACAAGATGGAAACAAATTGGATATTTTTTTGTTAATTTATATAGGGAATATATTTTATTATTATTAACATCTGTATTAATTGTCTGTTATTTTAATGTTATGTTTTATTTAAAAATGTAGACAAATAACCTATGTAATTTATTTTTTAAAATAACACACATTAGTTAACATATTTTTTTTTTAGGTTTAAGAAATAACACTTTACAAATTTCGATGTATTTGTAACATTCCATGAAGATTTTATTTCCATAAATAAAATTAACCAAAAACATATATATATAAAAATACATGAAATTGCATCCAGGAAAATCTTAAAGAGTGTAACTGATAACATATTAAGGGTCACTTCATTGGAATTTCCATTACATTTTCCTTTCTCGTTAAATTTATGGTTGGTTCATTAATAATAAAATCATACATCCTCGTAAAATTGGAAATCGTCTGTTGCATCAATTATCCAATTTTTAGCCTTACATACATATTTATATATATTTATATATATTTATATATACATTCATAACATATTATATTATTAAAATCTTAAAAATGCTTCCTGGATAAACTCTACCTGAAACATAGAGACAACTTAATTACCAACAACAGTCAACGCCTGCAGGCACGACTGCGCCAGGCACGGAGCAGCTCCCCGTATCCATCCAATCAATACCTAACGTACTCCAGAGCCATAACTCTGAAGATTCGAAAACTGAAGCTCCCAAATGGGGTTATATTGCTCTCGAACTGCTCTTAGTCTTACTCGCTGTCGGAGTGCTGATAGTGATATATTTTATCAATAAGGTCATCCCCTTTATGAACTCGTTCTACTACCACCACCAATTTCAATTTAATCCCTTGGCTGTGCTTCCTAATAGTGAAAGCAGTATTTCTGCCGCCGCAGAAAATCATTCATTTACCTCGCTTACACATATAAAAACCATTGCTTACGGGTGGATATTGTGGAAAGCTGCAAACGTCCTACTTTATTTCGATATCATCGAGTCCTCCTCTGCTACCTCCATGAAGCTCATAATTTTCACCACATAGGTGATTGCTCTTGTGCTTTTTGATATTTTGCTTTCAGTGCTTAAAATTGAAATGTATCCAGAATGGGTCTTTGTGGTAGTTTGCTGCCTTCTTCTGAACATATTGGCACAAATTACTATAAAGAATAGTGAGTATAGAGCTCAAAGCTTAAAAAATGGTTTGCTTCCATTTTTTACATATTCCCTCATTATTGCAGTTTATTGGGTCGGACTGCCTGCAATCTTAAAAGGACTCTTGAACCGATATCCTGGATTGATCGCAAGCGAACCAGTGCCTCTGTAGAATATCAATGCATACATCATTTTCATATACATCTACCCCATCTTCGACACAATCATCCTAGCCTTCCAGTCGGTTATGACATTTTATACAAGTCTCAAGGTAAAGGAGTTCATGACCCAGATCCATTGGCTGATGGTGGGGTATCGCGTGGGAATCATCTTGCTTGTCGGATATACGGAAGTAGAGTTTTACTACCTTATTATATTCTTATGTAGTCGAAATTTTATGCTGAATTACATTTTGCGCCTTCACAAAGACATCTACATCAGCGTCTGCACCACTGCCTGGATCCTGCCGTTTTTCATCACTTACAGTCTCAACCTTCTGCCGGTCTGCGGTGTGGCGAACATCATAACTTCAGATGCCTTTGGTTCCTTCATATTAACTCGGACCAACACTTTACTAATTGCCACCCCGAGTCCATTATATTTCAACTCACAGCCCAATCTGCACTCCCTCGATTACCAAACGGCCAACAGTTCGATGGGTGGCTATGTGCCCTGGTTTGTTGGGCTGATTGTCTGGGTAGTGTAAACCTTTCCGCAAAAATATAGGCACAGCAAAATTGACTGGCGCCAATTCCTTTATCTTGTGATGGGAATATTCTTTTTTTATGTTGGACTAACCTCAGCAATGAACATCAAATTGCTTGCTCTGAACCTATGATGAAAAAAGATTGATATAATTATGCTTTCAATTAACTTCCAATTTTTTATACAACTCTATTTTAATTTTTTAATTGATTTTATTGACAAAAATAGTAGTATCATTTTTGAGTAATCAAGCTATGATTTTTCTAAATAAATTAATAAGATTTGCCTTTAAACATCATTTTATCTTCATGTAATTTATAAACCTCCGGAGCCAGTTTTTGGAAGCTTTAAATTTATTGCATCTGACAACGGTTAAGGCTTGCATTCTCAGTTATTTGTGAGTGGGCTCAGCATTATTCCTTTTCACATATTCTCCATACCAATCAGTCAAAGTCTTCTCCTCTTCCTTTTTGAGCCCTCCCCGATAGGATCTGCTACTTTTCGGATCGTTCTTTGATTGCTTCTTCCACCTGGACAGGTTGGACTTTGGAATCGAATACATTTGAGAAATCGAATAAAGAGAAAACCCATCGTTATTCTAACATAAATAAATACACAAATATAACGATTATTTTACTAGTTTGAGAAGTTATTGAATCTTGGCTGGACATAATCTTTTATAACTTAGAGTGTTGGTGACACACGGTTCAGACTCTGATAGTGATTGTGCAATAAGAGATCGCAAATTCAGTATCGAGTACTGGAGGGTGATTGCTGATTCAGACCTGCCTCCATCTAGGGATGCTAATGTTTCGGACAGTTAAATGAGTTCCGAAACATCTTGGAGTAGGCTTTTTAAAATGTTACTTCTATGCATTCAGATTATAAGTTTTTGTATGTTATATGTTATCGTAAATGAAATAATTGGCTCAAATTATTTATTGTATATTGTGTTTATTTTTTTAATAATTGGTACTGAATTTGTTTATGAAACTTTAATATAAGAACTAATAATCATATAAAATATTAATATACTACACATTTTTATTTAATAGTAAATTATTTCAATTTATATTATTTTAAATCCAATACATATTTTATACATATATTATCATTGGTCTTTCTTTCAGAAAAAGAGAGGAATTAATCAATGCAAATAAAATAGTTTTTTTAAAAATTGATCTAAACAATTTTTCAATGTTTAGCCAGTTTCTTAAAGTGCATGAACTTTTTGTCAGTGTCGCTAAAGTTATACTTCTTCAGCAATTATAAATTTAGGCTATTGATCTCATTCATTGTGTATGGGGCATTCTTGCCGTCGATCATAAATCTGAGTTTAGGAGTCGGCATGCTAAATGGGTATTTTTTTTGTTGTTTCAAATTAAATTCGTAATCTAACTCCAACTGGCGAATATCCATTTTGTCCATTGGATCTTCCTTTCTCTTTTTTGGCGATGTATTTTCTCGGGCCAGTTGTTTTTTCATATTAAAGGTTAACTTTATAAGCATATGTAAAATTTTAGAGGATAATAATTTTAGAATGTTTGTTATTACTGGACGCGGCTATATCAGGGTATATTTCACATTGGCTGTCACAGGAGAATCAATTATTTTTTGCTTAATCTGGGTACAGTGCGACATGTCGATTGTTGGAGTCTTTCTCTCCACGAGTATGTATTTCTTTTAATAGTATCCGAAAGGCGGCGTAGGGTTCTATGAAGAGATGAAATATAAAGCATATTCATCATTATAACGATTGTGATTCCTTTTAGATATTTTACTGTGTACAATTACCTTATATCTGACGATAGGACTATGGTGGTAGTGATTCGGATGGGGCTAATGGTTCTGATAATTATTGTGGGGTCTGCCTGTGATGGAAATTTGGTCCTTTGACTTGCTTTTCCTATAGCAAGTCTTCGATAGGAATATTTCCTCTGCTCTTGCTTATATTTCTTCTCTTCTCGAACTAATTTTGAATGCCTTCAGGTTCCTGCATTATATACCGGGGGCATCGCAGAAGTCCTGTCCGAACGATTCCGCCAAGTCTTTGATGTTTTTGATTTTTTTTTCGGAGTGGCATGTCTTGAGACATTTCTCGAGGAGTGTTTATCGAGATGGGGTGGGTGCCGTCACGAAGAGGTTGCATGTGTCTTTGGTCAAGACGGGTGCGGGAATGTTGGACTTGTCGTATCTTTTGATGTACTTTGCGGAGTCCTTCGGAGCAGTGCTAATAAGTGTCCGATCGATAATAATAAAGTTTTCCATTTTTTGTTTAAATTATATTTTTTCTTTTTATAGAATTATTTGTGTATTATATTGGTTGTTCCAAAAAAGTGTTAATAGAACAATATATATATATATATGTATTTTTCTAATTATTATAAATCATCTATATTATTTATATGGCTTAAGTTTCAATATATATGATAATGAGCTAATATCAAATGTTTTATCGCTTTTGAAATAAAAAACAATAATAATTCAAATAAATGAGCACATCTACATATTATTTATAGACTAAAAACACCACTCTTGTTAAAATAGAAAGCATTAGTATATTTGTGCTAAATTATACGCTTTTTTACAATTTTTATTATTATTATAGCTAACATTCTTTTAATGTAATGCATCATTTATTAACCCCAATTTTCTTGAACTCTGATATCGATTTATTAATCTTTTCAACACCTCCATTCGCCATATCCACGATATTCTCAAATACGTGTTCATACTTAGGAAAAATTTCAGAGACATAATTCGCATTTTCTCCAAGCTCGAATAAATCTAATGCTATATCTACAGTCGCGTTCATCACAGGTGGAATTATTTGTTTCTGAACACTAGTGTCCAAGAACATGGCTGGGTTCGTGTTCACTTCAAGGATGTAAGGAGTCAGATCTTCTCCTACCAAAATATCACAGCCGAGCAGCTCGAACTGTCCTTTCTTTTGCTCAAGCTTGTGCAAGGCTGATCCATAAATCACTCGAAGGATATCATGGATACGCTTAGTGAGCTGTTGTGTTTGTTCCGTTCCGATTTCGGCTTCAAGCACCGACCATGGTGCGATGCTGGAGTCAAAGTGGGTCTTCCAGTTCGGATGCTTTCGTTGGAAGCAGTTGTTTGTTAAATGCGTGAAGAGATTGTCTGGGTTTTCGATGTCTGTCTCCGAATACTTCTGAAGCGTGAGTCTGAGGTATCCAGGGTTATAGAAGACGAGCTGAGGGGAACTAATGACTAGCATATAGCAGCGAATGTCAAACTTGTAGCCATTGAGCAGCAATGGTTTAATGTATTCTTGAATGAGCCCATCTTGCTGCACATCCGAATATTTGTTTACGCTTTTCTCGGTTGGCTCGGATTGTGTTAGTATTTGGACATTTTACTTGGAAGGGTCAGAGGAAGCAGAAGTCGTCGGAGTGTTACTGTTGTTATCCTGTTTCAGAGGATTGAGTTCTGGTTTAAAGTACATCATATTATTCAGGCTAAACTCTCCGAGATAAAATTTTTTCGAGCTGAGAAACTCCTTCTTGAACTGTGCGATGTCCCCAATCAGGCGGATTCCCCTTCCTTGGTTTAAGTGACGGGGCTTGTATATCCAGATGCCAGAAGACTTGCTATTTACGAACTCAATCTCGTCAGACATAACGTCAAGCCTGAAGGTTTTAGGCACAAAAAGAGATAAATCGATATCGTTTCCTGCTTTCGAGGCATATTGTGCAAGACTCTTCGCTAAATCTGACTTTATAGTCAGCACACATAAACCCGCAATGTGATTAACCAGCTGCTTGCCCTCCCTGAACGAATGAAAGTCTATTTCTGATGCACTTTGGACCCATTTAATAAAGTATTCTTTGTTAAATTGTTCTTTTTCAGGCATTATAAAGAATTTCTCTGATTATTCCTATGATTTGAATCGATCTCTGACTATTTTTAAGTGACTTCCTTTCCCAATGAAGACAGGTTTCGGTCCCTATACTTCTTTTTCTGACGGAAGCTTTAAATCATCAAGAGAGGGATCAGCAAAGACAGAGAACTTCTCGCTCAGCCACTCGTTCGCCCGGTCATCCAGCCATTTATGTTCTTTGCAGTGGTTTTTGAATTCTCCCTTCAACCACGAGCCAATGGATCTGTAATGGTATTAGATGTTATAGTATAACTTGGATTAAAACTTGTATGAGTCGAACATCTGGATGGTGCCTTTCTGCCATCTCGACCCCAGACTTTTTCCTTCGCCCATATAGATTTAGACGTGCACCATATTGTGGGGAAACGGCTTTATCCTTTTGTCGTAGTAGATAGCACTATAAAAAATGATATCTCCGGGCTTTAGGTCTGCTTCGGTGAGGCCTTCGTCTGGAAGCATATCATACTGGTAAGCCTGGTTCCATTTCCCCAGAGTGAATCCGAAATCCGTCCGAAGATCGAAGATTACTTGTTTGATAAAGGCGCAACAGTCCAAAAAGAGTGGAGAGTCGTAGAGAGAGTCGCCTGGCTTGTGGTATTGCTTGGCGTAGGGCACTCCCATATACTTCTTGGCGGTCTCGATGAACTTCGTCCTGAGTTGTTAAGCATGTTCCGGAGAGGATCGGTCGAGGTCACTCTGCTTGAGGTACTTGTTGAGTTTAAGCTGGTAGAATTTTTCCTTTTGGAAGCGCTTAAAGGCTTCCTGTATGGATTGCTTGGGCGCTAGTACTTTGAGTTAATCCTGGGTACTTTTTTGAGTTTGTAAATTTTACAACGATGTGTTTTCCATTGTGCTTTATTTCTTGAATTTAAATAATTAAATAAATAGAACTTATGTCAAAAAAGTATTAACTATATATGATTGGATTTTTGATTTTTATTGCTAACATTTTTTTGTATATTTTTTCCAAAATATAGATATATTTAAATATATTCAAATTCCTCATTAAATAAATAAAAGTATACGATACGGTATAAATTATTTTTTTTAAAGTGTTCGATTAAATTTAGACAAGGCGAAATTACGTCACTCCATATATTTTATGTTAATTTTATATGAATAATCCGTAAAATAACACTATTTAATCCTTTTTAACCTAATAAAATATATATCTTGATATTCGTAAAACTGCTTTCATCATTTCGGAATTGGAATTGTCAGTATTTTCGGAAATCCACAACTAATGAGCTACTCAATCTCATTCTCCAAAGATTGCTCATTCAAATATTAGAAGACACAGTTTCCTTTTATTTATTTTAGTATGCTTTCCAAGAGCTTCTCGTCTCGACATTGTTATTCAACTGACTTTTGAAGCAACTCCTTTAACAACTTCATCAGACAATTATTTGAATCCGGCATAGATTTGCATACAATAAAAGGAAATTAAAATTCCTTCATATTTGGTCTTTGGTAGTTTTTAATAGAAAAGTTTTCTATAATTCGAATAGAAAAATATATGGAAAAAAGAATTGAATATATTTTTATCATAAAAATTATAACAAATCGAAAATAATAAATAATAAAATAATATAAAGAATCTTAATACTTAATTTTTCGAGAACGGAGGCGGTATAGGCAATATTTTTTAAGCTTCGATGCTGCATCCACTCATGAGACCTCCTGCTATAACTATTCTCCAGGCAACACAAGACGGTTTCGAACGAAAAAGGGTACTCATCGCTCCCGATCTGCAGAGGTCTTCCCTTGTCCATCAAATATATAATCTTAAAGTGTTTGTCTTTCGGCACCTCCTCTCTTATGACCTTCAAACTCGAACTCAACGATTCGTCGCACTGGTTGATGTCGAGGTAGATGAAATGTTGTTTCTTCTTATACTACGTTTCGAAACCCGACTTGAGGACCTGTTTTAGATCCTTATCGATGGATTGGACTGAAGTCAATATTGTAAACTTATATTGAATTCTCGTGAAATAGGGCTGCATCTTCTTGGCCAAGTAGGTTTTACCAAGTGCAGGGATGCCGATCGGGATGTAGACTACAAAGGTATCACATCCGAGTCCTTCGTACTCCGTCCAATCTATGTGCCTCAGTTTGAGTGCAAAATCTTCATTATCAAATATTCGGCGAGTCAGAGGGATTCTTTTATAGCTAGTATAAAGAATATAATCAATTAATTTTAAATAGTTATTTCGTAACTCTACATCTGTAACCATGTTCTCCCGAACAAACTCCATCCCTCTTTGGAGGATGTTGCAATAATACTTCAACGGATACGGAGGTAGACAACCACTCTATTTGAACAACTATTAACATTCTTCGATGTACTTCCTCGTTATGGTGGTACTGTCGAGGTGGGTTTTAGAGTTAAATGTCGATATTTTCTCCCTGATCTTGCGCATCAGTCGGTATTCGAGAGTCTTCAGCTTGGCTCCTCCAATCACCTATACATAATCATCGTTGTCTTCTTGGTAGTGTTCAACGAAGTACACTATGGAGCCTTCCATGCCTTCTTCGCGATCACAGATCGATGCTTTTGAGGTTTATTAATATAAAGTGTGCAGACATTTGTAGAATAACTTTTTGGAACTGCAGAAAGCCAAAGATTTCATTTTAACAAAAGTAAAATCGTATTTCTTGAGCATGTCCCGAACACGAAATGGGTCCAAGCAATACTTCTTACTCGCGTTGTCGACTATGGCGAACCAAATGATATCAGTATTCTGATATTTTACGAGGTGCTGATATTTTGGGTTTCCACAGTACTCCCCAATCATTGTTCGGCCGTCCAAGTCCTTCTTCAAATCAGATACTTGCTCTTTTGTGAGAGTACTGAGGAGCTTGAACCAACTTGCGCCAATAACCTTGGCATATTAGTATCGGTCACCCTGATATAGCTCCATTTCGGGTTCGGTCAGGGCCAACATGGATACATTTTTCGAGCAAATTACCCAAGCGTTGATTTCATAGTTGTAGGAAATTTGTGCGTTTTCTCCGTTTGCCTTCTCGGTTCTGATTATTTACACTCTGTGTTGTTTCTCAAATGCATTATCCACTCCTACACTTCGATAAAAAAGTTGGATAAATAAAAATAGTGAGTCATTTTTACCTGATAAAATAGCGTCTCTGAATTCTCGTTCCAGGGTTTTATTGGTATCATCATTTTCAGTTTTCTTAGTGTTAATGTTGCAGTCAATGTATGACTTCTGAAGATCATACATTTTTGGAATGCCTTTTCTTCCCCATATCGCAATGACTTCTATGTTTTCAATTATAAATTTCAAAAAAAAGAAGATGTTTTTCAATGAATCGATGCATTTATATACAATATTTTGGTACCTTTGTCGGTTTTTCTAGTGTATTCTAAAATGGTGTTTCCCCTTCGTATATTTGCCCGATATTGAGGATTCTTGACGTATTCGACATCTTCAAGATGCCCGTTTCTGGCCAATGATAGATCATACTGCGTAAACTTGATACTGCCTAGTTTCTGTTCTTTTTAATTTATTTTTACCTGGAAATACATACAAAAAATTGAGACATATTTTATATATATAATGTAATTAATGGATTGTTTTTTCTGTATTTTTTTTTACTGCTTTATCCTTCCAGAAGGAATCAAGTACCTTGGATGGTTCATTTATGTAGACTTCCATTCTATACTCTATTATTGTTTGATTAAGTATGTTTTTGTCTGGAAATTCAAAAAATGAGGAAATATAAAAAATTATATTGGGTATAAAAAAATGAATTCGAGCGAACAATTTATAAAATATATCAGAATAATCAATATCTCTTTGATAAAATTTAGGCGTCTATTATTTTATTGTCTCATATAAATAAAGTATTATTGGAGAATTGCCGATCGGGGCACCCATCTTTAAAATATAATCCTCGATATAATAAAGTGGCATATTACTTTTATAAAGTGATTTGGAAATGTATTTAAATATTTAATTACACCATTTTTACTTGTTTTTATTTATTCAACATCTAATTGTTATATTTCGATATTCATGCTGTTTTATGTAAACATTACACTAAAAATTAATTTACGATGGGTCAAGATAAACCTTGTGATTTTATAGTAAGAATGGGTATCCTGTCAAAAAAATATAGATAATAAAAAAGTATAAAAAAACAATATCTTAGATAATTATAAATAAAAAATTATATACAATTTTTTATGAACTGTAGACATCTCTCAGAGGACAGAGTTATTTATTAATGGCTTGAATGTAGACATACGATCCGACTCCAGGTTGTATAAATCAGACGCTTTTCCTTCGTTTACTGTGCTGTTTGTCTCTCTTTGGAATTGATAATGATAAATATTTTTCAGATTAGATTCAACCGATGGATTCTTTAATGTATTCGCTGTCGGAAACACCTTGGACCTTGGTGCCCACTCATACAGCTTCTTTAGGTCTTAGTTGGTTGTTAAGCCTCGTATGGCTATCTTCATATGGTATGAACAAAGCAGGACTAAGGCGATCCAAAACCAGACGGCAAATACCATGACAATGATTAATATGATGCTATTTTTAAGTGAAGTCTTGAGATCTCCAGTGTATTATAAGATAAACATGTAGAGAGAGATAGCAATTGCGGCCAAAGTGTGTATGATAGTCGATATCAAAAAGAAAATAAAGGCTCTCTCAAATCATTTCAAAAAATCGAAGTTATTGCATTGTATTTTTTTATAATTTTATTATTATTATTTATTATTAATTTATTTATTTGTTGATGATGTATTTTTATTATTTACTGATAGTTTCGTTTGCCGATACAAACTCCGATCCATGGACAGTGGTGGTCAAATCGTTAAACACAATGGTTACATGCTCCACAATGAATCGTTCGAAGAGGACGAAAGATACGGCATTCCAGACAGTATTTGATGTTAACCGCCAAGGATCCGGTTACTACCAAGTACTGTTGCGGAGGATGCTCCTTGATCGGAATCTGGAATGTCTCCAGATCAAGTTAATATCCAGGTATGTTTTGTGGAATGGCTCCAGGCTCTGTAAAGCAGGTTTTGAACATTGATATGTTTGAAGCCGTATGAGTAAATATTATTATGGCAAAAAAACCCCACATATTTCTCAACCCGATCTCCAGCTCTAAAAGTGCCGATACTGTGTTTAGTAGAAATATTGTGCAACCAAGCCCAATAACTGATGACCTATATATGTTAGACAATAATGTTTTTTAGAAAAAAATAAAAAATGCAGAGATCAGAATGTGATCAGTATATTTGCCAAAGACAGTATGGATAGATTTTTAAAAAAATGGTTTGTTATTGAATATTTGAATACCCAACTCTAAATCTATTGCAACAGTTACGAGTGTAGTAAGTCGTGAGTGACTGCTCCTCCACAGATTTAATTTAGTAATGGGGAAATTTTTTATGATTCATCATTCTTTCTTTAAATAGCGATAGTTATATTATTTTTATCTCGAAATTTATAAGGTTTTCTAAGCTATTAATAATTTTTATTGAAACTCACTTTATGAAATTAAATTTTTTACAAATATAGTATTAGGAAGAATTATTAATTTCAAGGATAATAGTTATTTATAAAAAAAAGACTTACTTAAATTATTAAGCATTAAATATTTGAGCTGGGATAACTTTCCCTCAAACAAAATATCTGTGTCTTAAAATGTGATTGAATGGCTTTTATTAAACCAATAGGTTTGTTTTCTCAGGACGTTTTTATTTTTATTTTTTTATTCTCGATAATTTTTTATTTCTCCTTTATCTCTCTCTGGTTTTTATTGTTTAATATATTTATACAATTTTTAAAAAATTCATAAGCAAATTTTAAATGAAATGGCCAGAAGCTTCAAGACCTACTGAAAATTGAGCAATAAAAACCAATGAAATCAATAGGATTTCTGATGGCTATTTTTAAAACCTTTTAAATTTATATGCTAATTTTTGAATATTAAACAATTTATAATGAGTCATATTTTTTTTTAAAAATACATTAAACAATCTTAATTTTTCCTTTTATATTGTTATGATGTTAAGTTGACAAACAACTCATTTTTCTTTTTATTGAGATTTTGATAGTTTTCTTTAAAAAATAGTTAATTAGATAATCATTCACATCAATACAGTTTTTTTTTTAAATATATTTGAATATTGTTAAAACACATAATTAAGGAGATATATCTGGGTAACATATCTTTTTTATTATTATAATTATTCTAGAGCTTTAAGATTAGAAAAACAAAAATATAATTATTAATAAATATCTAATATAAATTAATTGATAAAAACAATAAATACTCTTTCTAATTAACTAATTCCAGTTATTAACATTTCATATTGTGTGGTTTATGATTCATTATATAATTTATTTCTTAGTTTCTTTTGTTTTCTTGTTTATTGTGTTGTGTTGTTGTTTATTTATATGTGTGTTTTTTTGTGTTTTTTAAATTTACATTAATACATTAAATACAATAAAAAAAAAGGAAATCATACAAGAAGTTTTTAGTATAGTTATTGGGTTGTCATCTCAGGTCTTCTCTTTAGTCTGAGACTAGTTTGGTGTTATTGGAGTTTGTTTTGAATTAAAGACTCGATATATTATAAGTTTTCTTATTCATCTAATCTGAGCCACCCACAATACTTCTCTTTAAAAGCTAGCGAATAGCACCCATAAAGAGTATTCCCACAGTATATGTTGATAGGCTGTGCAGTCGGAATAGATCCTTTCACTTTGGGAACATAATATATCTTTCCTTGACATACCTTCGAGATTTTAACCTCTTATAAGTTCATGCTATCATAATCTTTCCGAACCAATTCGTTATTTAAGTATGTATTTGTGGACCCTGAAAATTCCAGATGTAGATGTTGAAGGTAGTAACATAGGCTGTGCTGTGTTTTTGAGTTCGGGTTGTAGAGGAAGTCTGTTGCTGTAGGCTGGAGTTCGATTTCACCGGTCAATGAATTTGAATTTGGATCGAGCAGAACTAGGGTTAAAGTAGCAGTCGCATTTCCAACAAATGATTCCGGAATAATTCTAGATAGCACCCTAAAGGAATTGGATTGAGATGGATAGATGGCAGAAGAATACAAAGATTGATTAAAGTAATTCACTATTTTTTATGAACCTTTGTTGATTATCACAGTAAAAGACTGGCAAAGTCTAAAAGCTGGGAAAAACATTTATAGAATAGAGTCAGGCTGGCTTGTCGCTTATCTCAACATTGTTTGGTCATTGAATTAGAATTCCATCCAGATACAGGCCTTTTGAGAGTCAAACGGCATATTGTTGATGCCTATTTTCGAAGTTCTGGACAGAACGCTATCGGATAAAATCTTACCAAAAGCCTGGAACGGGTGAGCAATTGTCCGAGCGAGTCTATACATAACGCCTAAACTCAAGTGATTCAGTCCTTTCTCTGTCTAAATGTTTATTTTATCAGGAAAATCGATTCTCTCTTTCGAGGCTGTGGTTTTGCAAACCGAGCAGAAACCGTTAACCTTTTTTTGAATCGTGAATTCCTCCTAATCGATAAGTTGAAGAACTAACAGTTCGTCAGAAGAGTTAAATTTTTAGGCAGATTTCAGGCCCCCGAACACCACAATTTGGTCACCAAAGATATTCGCAGAAAAGTACGAACGTTTCTTGAATATTGATTCTTCTCGGCAGTTAAGTTCTGTCCAGAGGAGAGTTTGGGAATTGAAGAGCCAGACGTCATTGAGAAAGATAGGTTTTTCGTTGATCAGTGTTTCTCCTCCAATGAGGATGAGATATCGGTCAAGGTGTCCGAGCAAACAATGTCCGACACGGGATTTGGGGTCCTTTGGACTAACTTTGAAGGTGGAGCAGTCCAAGTATGGTTTCGAGGAATTCCAGTGGAGAGTGATTTTTTGTAGCGAAGTCAAATAGTTCTATTTCCTGTCTTCCCCTCCAAAATAGAAAATTTAATTATTGATCACTGCTGCTGCTGAGTTCTCACGACTACGGAATTTCTAAGGAAAGGGGAGTTGAAGCCACTCCATATCTTTCGTATCAAAGAGGTAGAAATCATCATAAATAGTTTCTTAGGCGCAACCTCCATAAAGCAAAATATATCTGTTGTGGATTGCCACAGCCACTGAACTTTCTCGGGGACTCGGGATATCCCCCTTTTGGAGTTCCAGATGCCAACCGTTTGAATCATAACTGTACATTTAATTTGTAACCTATAGAACTCCGGTGCGTGAAGATTAAAAATAAATTGAATAAAAATTGGATTAAATACTTAAGTTCCCAAACACCCACCCCAAAAATAAATCTTTGAATTTAAACTTAAAGCGACGTGGCTGTCTCGAAGAGCAGGTTGTCCAATTGTCGATAGTCTCTGGAAGTCCCAAGTGTTTAAATCGAGTCGATAGAGAGATTCTTGCTTCTTTTGGGTTTAAATTCCGATTTTTCCTCCGAAGATGCACAGTCCCCCTTCATAGTCAGTGGCAGAATGGCCCCATCGTTTCACAGGATGTATTGTATTTTTTTTCTTGCTGATCCATCGACTTCTATCGAACTAATACGTGGCTTTTTGATTCATTTTTTTCAGATAAAGTTTTTAATTAATGAAAATAATATTTATTTGATAGTTAATTTTTTTTTGTTTTAATTATTATAAGAGTTTGCTGATGAAAATCGAAGCATTTATAATGTGAAGGACCCCCTATCGTTGTCAAATAAAATTGTAAATTATACGAGTGGTGTGGTTCGTCAATTTTGTATGTGGTTATTACTCTGAAATTGTTTCATTAAAAAAAACTTTTTAAACTTAAATAATCAATTTTTTAAAGAATATATATATTTTAATAAACTCTATATTATAGCTTTACTATCACATATTTAGTAATTATCCTTTGAATTAACCCTCGTGATTTTTTAAAGCATTGAGTTATTATTCTCTCAGTTTAAGATTGAACAAATATAAGTTTTATTCTATCAACCCTGCCCAGTCATTTTTCCAATAATAATAAAAATTTATTGGTGTTGCTCAGCATTAGAGTAATTAAATAATAAAAACGATAAATGTATAAAAATAAACAACTTAACAACTAAAAACAAAAACTAAACTAACCATACATCTTTGCATCTATATATATTTAATATTTATTATTTAATATTTTTTTGAAAAATATTTAATTTTTTATGGTTTGAAGATAAATTCTCAGAAACTTAGTTTAAAAAATAGAAATAAATAATATAACATTTTCTAGAAACACAACTAAAATGTATTTGATTTTTAATCGACTAATTTCCAACAACTCACACAACCCCCCATTATTTTTTGAAGACGTTATCTTTATATAGCACACTTAATTAACTGAGACAGTAGTTTTCAAGATTAATAATATTTTGAGATGATCCCTTGGAATTTGTGGAAAAAATATTTCGTAATGGGCTAAGATTGTTGGAATTTCAGCTAAAAAAATCAATCAATGTCAGTAAAAAAAATAATGTTATATTAATATTATTTAGTCACAATGAGTTGAGATGATTTTCTCTTTATCGTTTCATAATCTATATTTTCCGTAACTCTATTTCATCAATTATGTTTATATATATATATTATCTATTGTTCCATCATCATTGTTTTTTTTTTGTAAACTCATTCTATTTTGTTCCTTGAAATTCGAATTCTTTTCAATCCTATACTTTTTCACACCCAGCTATTTATAAGTGTACCCCTATTTTTTATAATACTTTCTAAACAAAAATATAAGAAGGTACAGACCTAAAAATAACAAATATGAAGAAAATGAAGAACTCTAATCAATAGGATAATTTTGAACAGCAGATGAGCTAAAGATCTAAAATTACTTTCTCAGATTACTGTAATTTTGATTAGATCGATCTAACTCTCCACATTCCACAGCATCGTTAATACATCATGAAAGTCCCCTATTAATTTATTCGCGCAGGAAGGTTATTAACTTATTTACATTATCGATGCTAAATATAATAAATATAATGGAATACAAGATAGTTGTGTTGTTAGATTTTTTCGAACCTAGTGAAGTTATTTAATTCATTAAGATTAAGACGCATCTATTCATACCCATTTAAATTTATGTTCAAAAAACTGAGGGAATATAAGGTCCGCAGAAAAAATATGTTTTAAAAATAATAAAAATAAAATTGTATCAGTATGTTATAAATAAGTAGAAATAAGTAGAAATAAAATTATTAAAAAGTAATTTAATTATTCAATAAGTTCTTCAAAAAAAAGTAAGTATTTATATAAATTAGTATTTAGTAAATAATAGAGTTACTAATATTTAAAAAATAAAAGAGAGGATTAGATTTTAAGCATAGCTAATGCTATAACTATCGAAAAAACCAATGTGGGGTAAAAAAAAATGTAATTTAAAAATTACATGACTAGACATTAATAAATTAACTTACAAAGTTGTTGTTAGATTCACTTAAAATTCAGGACTATAGACTTATAAGGCTGTACAAATATGACTCAATTGGAAATTATGAATTGGTAAGTGGATAAATCAGATGACTTGGAACTGACTCAAAAATATATAACTCAACATATTGTTTGCATGCTTCTACCTTTTTGATGATTTGAAATTAAATATTGATATTGATATTTTAGATGAGTTAAATTTATTTGTTAAAAACAGGCTGCCTCCGTTTCTTAAAATAAATGATGATTACCCCTTACTAATTTAAAAATAGTTTTTAATTTTATTTTTATTATATTTTTTTACTGATAGTTCCTAATAACAATCAGTAATGAGACAATTCCAGTTTCTCTTAATCATAGTTAATCTCTTCATAACTCTCATTTTTACATGTGAAAAAGGTTGTAGCTCTTGCAACTAGCAAAACCCCACACTGTGTTACACCTGTATGTCTGATAAATTTACTCTGACTGATACTGGGATTTGCAAATACCACATAGATGAGGAGAGAACTCAGTTTAAGTTTGGGACTCATAATGACGAGAGGCTCATGGTTGTTAAATCCAAATTGTTGTCTCAGCGTCGAATGCTTCAACAAGTCTTGGGGAATTGTTCAGGATCAGTATCAAAAGACGGCACATGTAATAAGCCAGAATCCCCTGCCCTGAACCCCAAAGATCCAAACTGCAATACTTGGGTAAATAATAGATGTAGCGAATGTTCTGACAGATATTACCTCGGATCATCTGGATGTATTCAAGCCTCTCCTGTTTGCTTGACATTCGATAAAAATAATGGGAACTGCTTATCCTGCTATACGGGCTTTTTATTGATTTAAGGAAAATGTCAAGCCCCTAAACCTCAACAAAAATCAATAACATCTACTAATACTGTTTCCACACCCATAACTCAAACCACATTTGATTCTAAATCAAAGGTCGTGGGCGTTGCAAATGACACGCACTGTAAAACCTTCAACAAAGGCCTTTGTGTTGAATGCGGAAAAGGATATAAGATTAAGGATGCATCTAAAAGGTGCATGCTAATTTCTACGGACAATAACTGTATTCAAGTAGATCCGATCGACGGCTCCTGCTTAAAGTGTTCATTTGGTTTTTGGACCAATGAAGGCTTTTGCACTCAAGTGTCTTCTTTGTGTCGAACAGCAACCATGGATACTGGTGATTGTACTTCGTGTTTTTCTGGTTTTAGAGTATCCAAGAAAACGTGTATTCCCATAGTATCAGATCCTAATTGTGCTAATACTTCTTTAACCAGTGAATGCATCAAATGTTCTATTGGTTATTTTATGAAATAATAATTTTGCACACAAATCCCATTGCAGTGTAAAACTGCAAATTAAACAAACGGACATTGTATGAGCTGTTTTAGTGCTTATTCACTGACTGCTGGGGACTGCATCTCTGTCAATGATGCTGATCAAAATTGTCTGCTTTACGTCAATGGCTTATGTAGTTTATGTCATGAAGGTTTTTACCCCTTTTAAACACAATGCTTTTCCATCAGCCCTACATGCCTCACCGCCAGCCTAGTCAATGGAAAGTGCTTAACTTGCAAACCATAAATGAGGATTTCTCCAAACTAACCCAATTATTGCATCGACAAATACTGTAACAGCTCAACCAAGGGTATTTGCCAGAATTGCATTGATGGATATATATTGAGAGACACGGCTTGCTACAATATTTAAATTGATAACTGTGAAGAGTTTCAGGGAAGCGATTGCTCAAAATGTCAGGATAGATACTTCTTGGCTTCCAAAACAAGCTGTAAGCAGGCTGATGACAGATGCGCCACTTTCAGCAGCCAGAATGGG
The DNA here is from genome assembly GCA_022606495.2 of Halesus radiatus. Lineage (NCBI taxonomy): Eukaryota > Metazoa > Arthropoda > Insecta > Trichoptera > Limnephilidae > Halesus > Halesus radiatus. Next base: position 10,406 of record JAHDVE020002302.1, on the reverse strand, counting down.
ACATGCTTCAGCTGTGCGAAAGGCAACAGCTTGACCAAAGATGGCTACTGTGTCGATAGCAAATGTTAATTTTCCTCGAGAGGTAATTGTCGCCAATGTGCTCGAGGATTCCTCCTTAAAAGTATATGCGAAAAGACAAGTGCAGTGAGATGCGAGACATTCACTGAAGAAGGCTAGTGTATTTCTTGTACAGATAGATATTTTTTGCAAAATGACAGCTGCTCGCAAATCAACGACTTATGCAAAACCTACAACCCTTTGTCGGGAGCATGTCTTACTTGTGTTGATCCCAGCATGATTATTACAAATTAAGGCACCTGCGTCGATTTAAACTGTTTAGTCATGAATAATAATTTGTGCTCAAATTGTATCGACGGCTTCAGACTCGATTTATCCAGCCTGTGCTCCCCCATCAACATGTCTGGCTGCAGGAGATATGTAAGTGATAATTGTGTGGAATGCTAGGATAAATATTTTCTGGATAAAATCTGCAATAGAGTATCTGAATCTTGCAAAACTTACGATAAAACCAACGGAAACTGTCTGACCTGCGAAACAGGATTCACAGTTTCTTCATCTGGTTTACAGTGCCACAAGGATAATTGTGTAAGTTTTGATGATCAGGGGTCAAAGTGTCTTGAGTGTATGATAGGCTTCTACCAAGATACTGAAGATAAGAAATGTACTGAGATACCAGTATCGAACTGCATAGAATATACCCAATCTCACTGCTTAACCTGTTTACCAAAATACATTCTCTTCCTTGAAAAATGTGTTTCTGAGGAGGAGATAAATTCTTTCAAAGTCCCCAATTGCTTAAATGTTATCAACGGAAGCTGCTAGAAGTGCTAATAGGGGTTCTGGAACAATATTACGACATGCGAGCAAGTAAGTCCATTGTGTATGGGTTATAACACTTCATCTGGGGCGTGCACCGGCTGCTATCAAGGATTTATTCTAGTCTCGAGTGGAAAATGCTTAAAGGCAGAAGGCAATGATTCTAACTGCAAAACATACAAAAATAAAGTATGTGCTGAATGCACATTGCCTTACAAGCTCAACACTCTTAAAAGATGTATCTTAGTCAATCCCAAATGCATGACTTTTGATAACATTACAGGCAGTTGCACCTCTTGTTTTAATGGTTATGCTTTGAATGCGGATAGTTGTGTGTTATTAAATAATGTTTCAAACTGCCAACAATCTGACAACAAAGGAATATGCATCAAGTGTGACCCAGAGTATACGCTAAAATTGGGAAAGTGCACAGTCAACAGAGACGATAATTGCCGCAAGGTTGTCGAGAGCAATTGTGTTATTTGCTACCCTGGGTATTATCTGGTGAAAGGTCGCTGCACTTATCGAGTTCGTGACCCAAATTGCATCAAGGCTGACCAATTAACTGGAAGCTGCGAGTCATGTGCCAATCGTTTCTTCTTGGACACTAATAAAACATGCACCCAGGTAAATGAACTATGTGGAGTGGCCAGTAACTTGACAGGGGAGTGTTTGACGTGCTATCCTGGCTACGATTTATCTGCAGGGAAATGTATTCCTTCGAAAGCTGATCCAAATTGCAAGTCTTTTAAGCTGAATATATGCGTTCAATGTATCCAAAGCTATTATTTGACTTCAAAAGCGACGTGTGTCTTTCAAAACCAACAGTGTAAGACACTTGACCAAGAAACTGGTTTATGCCTTTCGTGCTATCTGGGATATATTTTGAGCGCCAATGGATTGTGTTTGGTTGCTTCTAAATTAGATCTTAATTGCGCTGTATTCAAAGACAATAAATGTATATCTTGTGTCAACGGCTTCTTTGTTAAGGGAATCAACTGTTTGCCAGTCCGTTCAGAATGCCTGACTTATTAGATGACAAGTGGAAATTGTACGAGTTGTTTCTAGGGCTTTATCCTCGATGGAGGCAGATGCGTCGCTAAGTTTCGAACGATTGACCCTTATTGCATCGATACGAGTCTGGCTACTCCAGGTGTGTGTGCGAAGTGTCGCGATGGATTTTACCTCGATCTTCCAACAAAAAAATGTACCCAAGTGAGTCTTCTATGCACCTCGTTCGACTACGAGAAGGTGATTTGCACTAGTTGCCAGTCTGGCTATGTCCTTCAGGAAGGAAACTGCATTTACCCGACCCTCGGCATAGATTCTAACTGCGCACATTACGCCAGCAGCTATTGTGATGCTTGCAAAGATAATTACTATCTATCTAACTACGTCTGTGTTGCTGTGGATAGTAATTGTATATTATTTGACTACAATGATACAACTTGCAAAAAATGTGCGAATAATCTGACCCCAAGCGACTCATCTTGCGTTTCATAATTTATTTCAAATTGATATATGTATAATCTTAATCAATAGATCTCATTTTTTAAAATGTTTATTTATCAAATATAATAACATTATGAGTTATTTGTAAAAAAAGTATCTACATTTATATCATTTTTTTAATCGACAGTGTTATATATAGATCATCCAGATCCAGATTCATATTTTCGATCAAATATATAAAAAATATCAGTGAAAAAAAAATACATGAATCCGAAACTACAGATGCAATGGCGGGAGGGACCCACCTCCAGTGTTCCTCTCTTACCGCCTCACGACAGACCGATTTTCTGCATGGCTGTCTAAGGAGATAAAGTAGTCACTGGCAGCGCCGATCATGGTCTTCGAGAGTATGATGCAAAATCAGGAACTCATATTCGCTAACTGTTCGGAAAGAAATATGGCCATAAAGAGTGGGTTAGTACATGTGCCTACTCAAACGGAAAGGTGATAAGCGGAGGCATGGATTCGATGGTATGCCTCTGGGATGAAAAAGGGGTCAGATGCGATCATTTTGCTGGGCATGGCGGAAGCATCAGTAAAGTAATGGCGACTGCAGACATTGGAGTAAGTTCTTCATATGATGCATCAATCATATTGTGGGACCTCAAAAGAAAGAAAGAGGCTGAGAAGCTTTACGGAACACACAAAGATGCAATTATGGATTTCGCCTGGCATAATAGCCTCTTAATTAGTGGAGATAAATCAGGCAACATTGCTATCTGGGACCTCAACAACGGAAAAGCTGTAAAGGCAATACGGACTCACAAAGGAGCAGTCAGTAATATAAAGCTGTATAGTGACGGTGAAGATCATAATGTTTTTGTTTCGACTGGGCTCAATGATGGAACCCTCGTTGTGCATGATATGCGAAGCCATACAGCAGTGTTCTCTCAAATGATTCATAAAGGGGCAGTTAACAACCTCATTGTTGAAGACGGTCTCATCAGCACAGCGAGTGCAGATCACATGCTTTAACTGATCCATTTCCCGAGCATGAAACGGGTGCATAGTATTGATACTGGGGATATGCTTTTGTCGATGGAACGGGTAAATAAACTCACTGTTGTAGGAACGGGGACTGGAAACATTCTCGTCTACGATAATGAAACAGGATAGAATTTATTTGGGTTCGGAGTGATGAAGAAAGGGGGATGCAGATGTTTGGGGGTGAACCAGAAGAAGGATAGACTTGTATGTGGTGGCGAAGATTAAAATGCCATCATGCTCACATTTTGAAATGATAGCAAAAATATATAAATAAATCATAATATCATATTTGTGAAGTATTAAATATATTTTCCCCAATGTTTTGATCCATTTCTAACTATAAAGATAATGAAGAGGTTTTAAACAATCTAGTTCCATTTAGTAAAATAATATGATCTATTGATTTCTAATTAATACATACTTACTAAAAAAGTAAGTGTACTATTGGAGAAAATCGATCAAATGCGTAAAAATCGATAGATACTTCAAAAATAAATTATGCTATTATTAACTCAATACACTAACGAAAAAATTAGTGATTCTGACCAAGCCATATTTCCTTAAAATCAAAAAGTTATTCGCTTTCAATTATAATAAAAATATATAATAAAAATAAAATAAACCTACCCTAACAATTTCAGTAAGAAAGAAATAATAAAATTATGTAAAGAAAAAAAGACAAGAAATAACAAGTGTCCACAGGTGCTATCGCATTTATTGCAGGCTTGGTAGGCATTGGAATCGGATTTGTAGCCAACCAATTGTTTAATTCAAATTAGTCCTAGCTCGATATTGAGAGGAAAGCTACGGTCAAGGCTCTAAAGAAAAATGAGAAAGGGTAAACCCCTGAAGTCGATGCTTTCTCCTGCCCTATCTCTTTATGTAAGCATAGTTTTTTTATATGGCAATATGTTTAATGAGCTTTTTAGAGATGATGAAAGACCCAGTCATTTTGACTGGTTGTTCACATACCTTCGAAAGACAGAATATTTTAGACTGGCTAAAGAAACACCAGAGTTGTCCTTTGTGTACGAAAGGGGCAACTCTTGCGCAGGTCAAGCCTAACTACAATCTTAAAAATGCAATAGTATAGATACACGGTGTCGAGAAAAAAAGGACCTTATGATCGCCATCATTAATTTCTTTAAATTTATTAGATATATCATCTCGTGTACAAAATACGCAGATTACTAAACACCTCATATTGCCAAGTCTATTATAAATTTCTCTATATTTACTCAGAGTATGATACTAACTTTACAGAATTAAATCTAAAATATCAAAATTTGAGATATATTAAATATGGCTTTCTTCATATCATTATATATATCCATACATATAGAGATATATTGACGATAAATAATGTGAACAGTTTGGGGGAACTTTTATGAAACAACAATAATATCAGAAATATTCAAATTCGAATGTTTTGTATATATTTTTCGTAAAACGATACTAAATTTATTTATAAATACCATAATTTTTATCGGTTGTAAGTAAAAAAATATATCACAGTTTTTTGAACGGAAAAATGGGGGAAAAGCAAAAGTCATACATTTTACCCAACTATTTTTTCCAATATCGATAAATATGTTCGTTTGATTGCACTTTTTTCGGAAGTCAAGTAGTAACTCAAAATTCCCATCGAAATCCCGAAGACCAAAGTTTCTCCGTAAGCCACACTGCCCAAGATGTTTCTTCTTTTTAGAAGATAAAAGCTGGTTTCAATGCCCTTGTTCAAGGCGTACAACGCAATTTCACTTTGCCGATTGGGACTTTAGAGAGCCAGAGCCAACCCAGAAAACAACCCAGAGTAAATAGCGGTATCTAATAAACAAATCGGGGATTAAAAACATTATTTTGTTATTACCTCCCTCGTATCGATAGTACTTTGTGATAAAGCAGATGGATCTGCGGATGCTCCCTGAGGCCAGCCCAGCGAACAACATCGATCTCAGAAATCCTTCTATGAATTTAAGCAATTATTTCTTCAGACTACACAATCCAGTTTTTACAAAAAACTAAGGACATAATAGTATTAGGGTTGTTACTTTTTTCTGAGTCTCGACGGCTTGAGCACGTAGGGCAACAAGTGGATTGCCAGATATATTTTATAGAGGGATCTGCAGCCATTGGAGAACTGGGTATAAGCTTTATAATCACAGTCTCCCCCGTGAAGATCCATGCACGTGATGGAGCTATCCCGGTGGGCGATTGCTCTCTACACATACTCCTTCGAAAGAATTCTTTCCGCCATTTTGGTTTATTATGATTTAAATATTTTATTTATATATATAAATATTGATATATATATATTTTTCAAGTTGAATGTTCAATTGTTCAAAATTATCTAGTGAAAACTATGTGTTATTCTATTTTTTTATGCATATTATAAATGTACTAGCATATATTATTATTTTTAAAAGGTATATTATTAATCTAGCTCCCTTAACGTTTCAATGTTAAAGCAGAGACTAATAATCATCATAGTAATCAGCCAATTATTCTTGCTGGCCACTGGCCAAGAGCCAGAATCCGTTTAGGGCAGCACCACTGATTTTGGCTACCTCTTATACGAACAATATATTGCGAACTATCACTCCGCTCTCTAAAATGTACCTTCCTTTATATTTTTGTACAAGCTCCCGGAACACTCCTGACTTTTAGACAGAAAGACTCTTTGGCTATTTAGACAGCCGAGAAGGGGCGTGCGAACTGACCTTTTAGAATAATCCTACTCTTTCAAATCCTACTACCGATTCCATTATCGTGACCATGTTCGACCCCATTTACCAGGACCTAAAAGCTGGTCAGATTCTATTTAATCTAAATGCTTTTGATTAACAAGCTCAGTATTTATTGTCTGCAGTTTCTTTTATTTTTGTAAAATCTGAGTTGTATTTTCATATTATTTTTTTAAGATCTTGGCATTCGAACTCTACATCAATCACAGTGCAGCTTTATAATAAAGGCCGACTACACTACTAGACCAATTGCACAGCATCTTATGAACTAACCCTTTCTCGACCAAATTTTTCAGTTAATCCCCGAGACTCTACCTTTTCTTATCGTTTTACAAGTTTATCAGAAGGTTCAGTCTGCAAATTCTCGTTTTCTGTGGACTCAGCCACATATTAATATACGGTATACTTTAATCATTAAAAAAAAGAAAAAAAACACACACACTCATATACACGCAATGAATATAGGAATTACGCGTAGCTTGGTACTGCTTGTTTGTCAGTCTTTTGCTAATTGCAGAACTGTTTGTGAATTTAAAATTCATCATGCAGATTAAGAATGGACTTATTCCAGCGAATAAAATATCTTTCAGTTCTATCTGTGTATGTATGGCCCAAGATTTGTACTTGACACTGATATTTGCAATCTATCTTGTCAACTAAAGGGTAACAAATATTTATCCCTATTTTTAATATCCACACCTTATTGACTTATATTTGTGTCCTATAGAAATACTACTATTACTACATTGTGCCTATCATCTTCTTCACCGCACAGACATCCATCGTAAACATGTATCTTTCTATCCTTCTGTGGAAACTAAGGAACCTTATGAATTACTCCCGTCGAAAGATAATGTCATTTTTTGTTCTTTTCTGTAAACAAAATAATTTCTCACATCTCATTTTTTCAATAAATGTATATACTTTCAATTAATGGTTATTTTATTACTAGATTTGGGATTAATGGGATATCTAAGCATTATGTATATTTTTCCAAACGAGTTACCTCTGCTGGTCATTCAAAATGCCTATTTCGTTACCCAGATCATCAGGAATCTAAAGTTAGGAAATAGTTCGGGCTTCTATCCTTGGTATGTGTTTGGCTATTTATCCCTGCGGCGATTCACTTTACCTCTGTATGAAAGAGTCTGTCCGCATAATGTATTTAACAATCACCCTTCTATTGCCTTCGGTGTTGTGTGGACTTCGCTTTTCATTTTACAAGTAAGCATATATAAAAAAACAACACCATTTTCAAACAATTTTTTCCCATAAATGTATAGATACTTATTATATATTTGCAACATCGCAAAGGACCAAGGTTCTTCGTCCCTCGAAGGTTCATTCCTGGATATTACTAATATGAACATAAAATGGATTTGAGCCATATTTCGTGCACCGATGATATCCCCGACTGCCCGATCTGCTTGCACCCTATTCACCTCAAATCAGACGACCTTCCGCAGATTCTCTCTGTGAATGAAGGTAGTTTCAGATAAAAGTTTTTTGATTTGAAAAGTGTGACTGTTATGCGTGCTCCTTGTAACCATATCTACCATCGATCTTGCTTGGAGGTGTGGATCGATGTCAAACTAGAATGCCCTGTGTGTAGAGCAGCAATTCCTCCTATAATAAGATGATACTAGTGTATACATGATTAATTTATATTTTTTTTATCAAGAACTAAAAAAATCTTCTATAGTTAATTTTAGGCGCTTTTTTCTATAAAAAAAATCATTAACAATATTTATTGTTGTTTGTTATTTTGTTTTATTTACATTTAATGAAAATAAAATAATAAAATAGAGTTAGCGCGAGGCTCAATCCAAAAACTTAAGGTTGCTATCATCCAAAGTATGGGATAAGAGAGTGACCAACTTACATCCCGAAAGTTAAATCATGTCGTTCTCGACCCGATAGATCGCACTCAGTTCAGCCTCATTCTTTTCGATATCCTTGATGAAGTGTCTGGGCCCAAACACCCTGATACAGGTTTTGGACTCAGGCAAGTAAAAATTCGTAAAGCAAATCCCAACTAAAATATATAAGTATACAACAATAAATATGGTTAGAGAAAAATTACCGAACTCATCGCGAACAAATTGGATGTTTTTCTTAACGAGATATTATTCAATGACTTTATACTCTGTTTGTGCAAATCGTTCAGGGCCAAATTTATCGATATATAACTTTTTGAAAAGTTGGGGCTTAGCCTTATTGACAAGTTGTGCGTAACTACTATCTGAGAATGACTTGTGCTTGAACTGTTTCGCGAGGGTCAATGGGCACTCTGCGTGTTTCGTGAATATTTGATGGATTGCATACACGTAATACTCGTACTTCGACGGTGCTTTCTCCAGAAAAGGCATGATGTACTGTAGATAATGGTTCCAAAAATCCATTTAGTAGATATTGCAACGGATATAGGCAACGGCGAGTTTGATCAGTGTACGATTTTCGGTGGTATGAAGGTTCTTGACGATTTAAAAATAAATTACTTTATATAAAAAATTAATTTGGTCAATACGAAGAGGATTTGAGGGGCAGCGGCACGAGTGAGCGCTTCAGCTCCTAGAGACTTCGTTAAGAGACAGGCCCTGAGTAGTTCCATAGTCTTGTAGAAGTGTTTGCCTGATTATTCGTTGATCATTTTTGCAAGACTTGTCTGAATATCTTTTTCGAAGGCTCCATACTTGATTCCACAACCAACCATATTCTCGTAGAGCTCAGTTTTTTCCTCAGCGTCAAACTTTTTGGTTGGGATCGTTTAATATATTTTCTCCCAAAGTTTGTAGAAAAATTACGAGTGTTAAGGCAGTTGCGATTCAGGTTTGTTGGCCAAAGTTGACAAGATCTTCACACTTTTCAAAAGCTTGAGATTACTAATTATGTTTTTCTTTGGAGCTACTTTTAATAGAGTTTACTAAAGGGCTTCTTTGACTTGGTCAAATCGACTGGCCAAAATTCTATGATAAATAGTTTTGGCAAGCTTTGACTACGCCATGATGAGTGAATAGATAGTGACTGGATAATTATTGATCAATAGATCGATGCTCGATTGGTTGGTTTGGCTCTACGGTTTAACCTTGGTGAGAAAGTGTAATATTTGTGTATAAACAAAAGGAGTGCCAATGCTCGCATTGTCTTACTGTACCAAATACTTGACCACTCCTTCAACAATCTCATCTTTGACATTTTTATCCAAAATTCGCATTGCCATGTTGAATTCCTATAGATTATTTGAGCATTGGAGGTTGTCTTCAGGGTTAGAATTTTCTGGCGAACCCTTAGACTTGGGAGATCTTGTCAGATGCAGATAGCTGAGAAGGATTGTAGTGTATGATTTGTGATTATGTTGGCATAGAACCGATTCAAGTTCGGGTTTGTGGAGATTCAAGGTTTCAATCCATTTTGGATCGCTGTTGTTGAAAATGTATCCATTTATGAGTGTGAGTAGCTCTGGTTTGGCTAAACCGACTGAAGAGCAAAATAATCTTTTAATCGATTGGCTTAACATTTTAAAAAGTATATAAAAAATTAAACAATCTGTAGATATCTTTATATTCTGTACATATATCTACATAATGAATTTTAAGGGGGGGGGAGGATTATATATTAATTCATAAATAATTTAAACATATCGATTAGAAATTAAATATCAATCCTAAATAAACACACACAAAAAAACAGAGTCGTTTTTCATAAAATTGCTAGTTTTACAAAATATGATTAAGAGATATTGGCCTATCTTGAGTGTGATGACCAAAAACCCTGTTCGAATGTTCTGTGCCACTGCTCCAAATAAAGAAGTAGCCAGGCTGGAATCCAACTTTGAGGATGGAATCTTCCGGCAAAAGACCAAAACCGTCAAGGATCGCTACGCCATCCACACTCTCACAAATATCGACTTCATGTGTTCTCTCGTCCGTGAAGGCAAGTTCCCCCTGACTCTCAATTAAAAAATATTGCTCTTTTACCGGATGACCCAAGTTTTCGAGCTACAAAATAAATCCACTTACTATTTCACTTAATTTGACGACCTTTCCAGAAATATCTCCTACATGTTTGAGAACCCTGACGACTTTTCCTGTCTTGGCACCTTTATTCTGACATTGGCTAAGCTCAAAAGATATGACTCGAGGCTATGGACCAAGATTTGTGATTTTATTATGCAGATGAAATATGACGATGAATACGACGAGATGTACGCTTTAGTCACCGCATTTAAGGAGGTCCGCGAGAAAGTCAACGATGACTGGGTCAAGGAAAAGGTGGTTCAACTTTACAGACAGTTCTTGGAGGTCCTAGCTCTGCATATCAGGCAAC
>JAHDVE020002301.1:0-25721 GCA_022606495.2 Halesus radiatus | reverse complement strand
CAATACGGATATAATGATAATGTTAATGCTCTATACTATTATTATTCTTTGAGTTAAAGTTTCTAAAAAGGTACATAATTTTATTACTTATGTTTAGCTATGGTTTACCGTGAATAGAATATAAAATTATGTACGGTAAAGCTCATCCTTTTTTTGACATTCGACATTCTAACCTCAAAACTGATCAAAACCGACCGGCAATAGAAATGGAGCATTTTAAATAGAATGAAAAAAATATACTGGAGTTCATTATTCAACGTAAAACATTCAAAATTACTTTCACTGGTTTTCAAACTGCATCTATTTTCATACATTTTGGGACTAATGTCATAGAATTTAAGGGTTACAGTTTGAGGCTTTTTGTCTTTTGAATCCGTATACATTATTCTGACTACCCGTACGGAATTTAGAGAAAAGTCATTTGTGGTATTGCTTGAGTTAGAAACCTGGAAAGTGATATTTACAGTCATTTTTGGGTGCTGGTCCTTAACGGGGAGAGGGACGTCGGACTTGTTATTTATTAATTCAAAATAATGATAGTATTATTGTGCAATACGATAAAGTGGTGTTTTTAAACAGAAAAATATTTATTACGTTTTTTTTTAATTTGCATGGGCTTAGCGTTTATCAAAATATAATCAGAAATATTACATATTTCTGACCGTTCTACGCATGTTTTCCAAAAACATTTAAAAAGCTGAATATTCGTAAAAAATGCTGTGAAGGTTTTTCTCTAACTTGTCGATAAGATAAATTTAAAAAAAAGAACAGTGTGTGGTTTAATTTTTTTATGAACACTACGTAACTTTAACTTTTTTTTTTTTTTTGTAATGCGGATTACAAATCTTTGGTTATGTTTATTTACAAAAACGCAACGATAAAGGATTAAAAATACTTTTCTCCATGGTAAAAATCATATTCTAAATATTTTGTAAAACATACAATGGGACAGTCAGAAAAATTAATATTTCTGATTAGATTTTGATGAATAGTAAGCCTATGTAAATTTATAAAGCTGCCATTGTTTTCAATTAATAAATGCTAGCTCTCCGCCGTCCCTCTCGTCCTTACGGAAAAACATTCACTATAGAAGCATTGTTCTCCGATTTATACAAATATGTATGCGAAAATTGAAAGGTTTGTGCTGGTAGTATACAACAGTATGGAACATCATATAAGTTCAAAGTCTCATTTCATGGTGTCTCTATGAAAGAGAGAGTACGAAAACAGTGCGGAATATACTTGTGAATGATGAATACTTGGAGCAGGTCGATGAGTTTGTGTATTCGGGAAGTATGTTTATGAGAGAGGGATATTTAAAGAAGGGTTAATGCAGGAAACTCCATTAACAGAGGACTGAACGCGGTTGGCACTGATAAAAAGTTATCCAAAGAAGCCAAGCTAGCAGTAAACAATGGCGTGCTGATACCAACCCTGATGTATGGCGTGAGGCATGGAACTGACTGAGGAAGGATGAAAGTAGACTGAATGCCGTAGAAATGAGATCCCTGGGGCAAATGTGTGGTAAAACCATGTATGATCGTGTGAAAATGTTCATATTCGTAAATACAAGGGTCAGGGGGATAGTTTTACAGCCACTTTGTGACATGCGTCAAAAGGTAGTCGATAAACTGTTTGTAAGTGACGTAAAAAATGTCAACAGTCAACGCAGCATCGTTAATGATGAGCAGAAGTTCTCGCTTTTGAAGCAGAAAGTAGTGCATGACATCTCCCACAAGTATAGTTGTTAAGGAATGTAGAGCAAATGAACGAAGAAAGGAATGTAAAGAGAATATATGACGCGAATGTGAATGGAAGAAGAAGCCGGGAACGCCCGAGGAAGACGTGGCACGATCAAGTGAACCAAATACTTGAGTCGGGCCATGTCAGAAGAAAATGTGGGATTTTTTTTTAAATTTAATGTAAATCAAATTTAATAATATTATTATTAAATTCTTCTTATTAAAGTATTTTAGTTTTTATTATTGTGACAGCTTTAAGTCCAGTTTAAGGTCTGAACAAACTGACAGTTTCAAAATGGTCTTAAACGCCGAAAATATATTAAATGGAGTTGTACGAATTAAACACAAAAACAATTAATGAGAATGTAGGAGACGATGTATGAATGTGAATGAAGTAAGAAATGTATGCCAAGGTCATGTTGTTTAGCGGTCTGTCCTCTCTGCCTACCCCTGCGGCGAAATGGCGTAATGCTTAGTCAGGCAGATGAGCTTGTGAATTGAAGAAATATGTTTACGAGACGGAAAGGATGATAGGAGGGATATTGGAAGAAGGGTGAATGCGGGGAACTCCATTAACACAGGACTGACACCAACACTGATCAGCGAGACGTGGAATTGGCAGAGGAGGGATGAAAGTAGACTGAATGCTGCAAAAATGACATCCGACAATTAGATGGTAGTGTCCGGAGAATACAATTGACGGAAGAAGCAGTCGGTGACATCCGAGACAACACAAGTGAAACAAAAATGACTTGAATCGGGTTTTTAATGTGATCACCGGAGGTTGAAGGAGATGGGAAAGTGAAAGGTTGGTAATATGAATGTGAATGGAACAAGGGGTGTGTGCCGGACAGAGTTGTGTTGCAGTCCACCCTCTCTATGCGGCTTAATGATGTCATATTTAGTAAGTTACATAGTTTATTGATCGAAAAATATTACATATTGTGAACAGATAAAAAAGGAAACAGCATTTGTACCGGAAAACTATTCCCCTTACAAAGTAAATATAATGTGTATATTTATTTAATAAAAGTACTATTTGTATTTACAAGAATTATTACAAAAACTAATATTCTGTGTTCATTCAAAATTGCAAAGGGGTACATACTAACAATATATTTTCTTTAATTTAAAAAATCCTTGTATTTTGACAAATTTCATTGCAAAAAAAAAATACACAAAAATTAGGTTTTCTTCAAACGTTCGTCACATTCGACGTCGATTGAATCGTCGATGTGTCGTCTTTTTTTTTGCATTTAAACGGTCCTCGTTAAACGCAGATCTTCGGTCCATTTCAGCTTTTGATAAAATTTTGATCAGCTAATACGCACAACATGACTGTTATGCTTGACGGCTGAGCAAACTACTACTTTGAGCAAAAGCTGAAACAGCGATTAACGACGGTTTATTCTCGTCCCATTTCTATCCGAGAATCAGCGCTTATTTAACGGTATTTGGGGACCGTTAAAGTGTCAAACAATTCAAAACGGCACAGATCAATTGAACTCCTGGACATCAAACTATGAAGGAGTTTATATGTACCCACAATCATTTGTTTATCGAAAATTGTCAAAATGCAGGTCATTTTTGGTCATACAGATCGGTCCAAAAATCAAGTGTAAAATTTAAATCAACATAGTACTGAACACGATTTTTGGCACGCCCCGTATGGACCCAACGTACAGTGTGCTCTATTTTAAAAACCCCCAAAAATAAAACAGTGCTAGTAAAAAAATATTTTTATAAAAAAGAAACATGTATATTAAAAAGTCATAAACTTAATTTAAAATATAAAGAAATTAGTCGGTGTCGAGTTAACGCATCGTTTTTTTTTTTAATTTGAGGACATCGTGGTTGTTTTTAATTTGAGGACATCGTGGTTGTTTTTAATTTGAGGACATCGTGGTTGTTTTTAGCTTTTTTTTTCAATTACACATAAGGCAAATTAAGCGGTATGAAAATTTAATAGACACCATGAGAGAACAGAAGGACCGATTTTCCAATGCCTCTTCTCCATCACATGTTACTGGAGATCATGCATAGCGTTAATTATAGCAAAACCACCGAGAGCACAAGGCCTGGACACTGCGTAAAATCGGTCTCTTAACTTGTATGAGATTTTCAAAAAGTTTGGATTTAATTTTTTTTTTTCAATTAATTTTGTTTATCAAAACATTTTAAAAGGTTTTTGTTAATTTAAAAAAATATATTTAAAATGTTTTTTTTAGCTTCTCATACAAGTTAAGAGGCCGATTTGATTCAGTGTCCCGGCCTTGTGAAATAGGTGGTTTTGATTATAGTCATTTGACTATTATTCTGCCATCCTGATATTGTATAGTACAGGATTATTCAAATTGATGGACTCAACTTCGTTCGGCTGTATTTCCTGATTTATATGTTATATGTAAATGATCTACAAGCAATTGAAAGAGGAGGTCCGAAAGTTTCCAATACCATAGCTAGATCGCTCACAGTTGGGCAAACGACCGCTAGAGTGCTCGCTTGATAGATTCGTCTATCTTAACAAACAGATTGCAATCTTTAACTCGCAGGCGTCAGGTGGAAGTGCTGTCCTTGTTCTACCGATATTTAAATGGAAGATGCTCTGAGGAACTACCGTCATTGATCCCTTCACATGAGGAGTTGTTTCTATGGCTCGTTCTTAATTTCAACAGCCCGACTGTGGAACGATTTGCCGGCCTCTGTGTTTCCTCCCTCCTACAACATGGGTCTAGAAGAGAATTCACTCCTTTCTCGCTTCAAAAATGCCCTCCACACAGGATCCTCAAAGATGACATATGTTTCCTGTGTGCAGTTAATATTAAAATATATATATATTAAAATGGCTACTATGCAGCACAAGGTTTTCCGTGTTCGTGAGTTCTGAAAAACTGAGTCGGCAACTGTAGTACAGGGTACCTTTCATTTCGATTTTAACATTGAACCTCCAACTAGAAAGAGCGTTTGTTTTCGGTATCGCCAATTTGAGCAAACTGGATGTCTCTGTAAAGGAAAAAGTCCGGGCCGACTGCATGCATCCGAGGAGAATGTTCGAAATTGAATCCATTTTGAATAACCCTGTATATCCTGCTTTATTCTGTTCATTCACTATACGCTCCCAAACCATCCAAGCATCCCTTCCTTGATCTCCTTTCTACAGCATTCAGTGTACTTTCATCCTTCCTCTGCCAGGCCCCACTGGCATACGTCAAAGTTGGTACTAAAACTCAATTGTGCCTCTTCATTTTAAATCCTGTTCTCATTGATGGGTCAGCTATAATCACTCCGCTTTTCTCGTAAACGACGCAAGTGGCAAGAGAGGTTACAACTAAGTTTTCAGCGGTAGAATGATAAAAAAATTCTACGGTCACCCGGCATAAATGACACAGTAAATGTGACCTAAAAAATACAACCTACGATGCCCTTACGGATTGTGCAATTAGAGTTGAGGCGAACACATGCTTAAAATTGTGTGTATTGGTGCGTTTTAAGTATAAAATTGAAACCAAAAGTGACGTCGTCCTTGCCAAGATGACCGAATAATTCAACGCACATATAAATCGCACACTTTTTAAAAATCATATAAATTCAATAAAAAAAAAAATTAAAAAACTGACCTGAAAACCTCACCTAAACTAATTAATCTTTTTTTTTAATAATAATTAATTAATGAATTTAAAAATATACTTAATATTCACCACTTTATAAATATCTACATGTTTCTAAAGCGATGCTTTCATCATAAGGAAATATATAAATACATAATACATAAGTGGTGAATACTAAGTATATTTTTAAATTCATTTACTAATATTTAATCATTGAGGTAGATAATATTAACATAACCTAAATGAAACATGAAACCAAAAAAACAACAGAAAATGAAAAGATATCAGTCGCATCTGGGACTCGAACCCACTACCTCTGTCTTACTGGGGCAACCGCTTAACCAACTTAGCTAATCAGACCAGTTCAATTTACGTCATCTCCATCGACATCATATCTCAAATTCAAGACTTTGTCAATATTGTCCTCCATTTTTAATCCCATATTATGATGAAGATGACATAAATTGAACGGTCTCATTAGCTAAGTTGGTAAAGCGGTTGTCCCGGAAAGACAGAGGTAGCGGGTTCGAGTCCCAGATGCGACTGATATCTTTTCATTTTCTGTTGTTTTTTTGGTTTCATGTTTCATTTAGGTTATGTTAATATTATCTTCCTCAATGATTAAATATTACAATGAGGTTATTAAAGTTCAATAAAATAATTAAAAATTTAATTTATTAATAATGACGCCACAGAATGAATACCAACCTTTTGAATAAATTATAATAATTAATTAGGTTAGGTTAGATTTTGTTCTCGAAAAAGCAATTTTTTTTTCTTCTTTTAATGACTTTTTATCACTTTTAAAAAGTGTGGCGATTCAAGTGGGATGTTTAGTGTGTTTTTTTTAATATTATATTTTCAATTTGTGAGGCGGGCATGGCTACCATTCATTGGGTAATCAACACCTCCGCCATAGGTCACCCCAAGTGGTTCGCTACTGCGGTGAATTCGCAGGGGGTGCCCGATTTTATTGGGTGAGGTTTGTCCAAGTCTTATCGGCAGATGCGTCTGCCCATCGGCCGTATCGGCGAGGCCGGCTGAGAGACACGAGGGATGGAATAATGCACGCGTCACTCTCGGACACGCTGACCTCGAGATTCCAACAGAATTAACTTTTTTTCTCTTAAAATTACCCTCCACTCGGCATCCCCAAAGATGATAGGATGGAGAAAAAAAAGTTTTTTTTTCTTTTCGTGGTAATTTTTTTTTGTATTCGAATATCAATTTTTAAATTTGTTATATGCAAGCAATGCATATGTGTGAGTACTGCGTTTGACTTAACTCTGGTTGCAATGCCTATATGCACATTGTGTGTGCTCCTATTGCGGATAGAATGATTGTACTCTTCCATAACAGACTATATAAAGTAACATATATATGTTATGGTTGAGATGTATATACGAACCGTGTTTCAGGATGGTAGCATAAAACTTCAGGGTGTTCGTACTATTCATGAGCATCTAAGGAAACGAAACGTAATGGGCATTCACAGATGGCACTAATTTAAATATTTTAGAGAAAATAAAAATCTCAAATGGTATTACGCCGTGTTGCGCTTCCTCCTCCTTTAGTCAACGTTTCAGACAGCCTTACAGTGTTCACCATCAGGGCAGATGTGCAGATTGTGGTGTAGTGTGTGTTTATGTATGTGAAATTGATACCGCATTGCGCGCGTTAACCCTCTTAGGGCCGGTATTTGAAAAATATTATCATCGGTAGTGTACTTAATGTAGTTTTCGGCGTTGAGTTTCTGTGTAGCCGTCAAGTACCGGATACCTAGAACTGTTAAGCCTAGATCCGTCGTCCCTGTTGATACTAATGGGGTTTCTGTAGATTTCAATTGCTTACGTAATTTTTTTTAAATGAAACTTTGGCTTTTAATAAAGGGCAACAAAATATTTTCATTACTATGGCACCGACATACCACTCTTTGAAATTTGTTCCACACATTCAAATATTATCGCATTCGAATTTGACAGTTCGTTTTAAGAAAGGAGTGTGCGGAGAATATATGACGCGAATGTGAATGGAAGAAGAAGCCGGGGACGCCCGAGAAAGACATGGCACGATTGAGTGAATCGAATACTTGAGTGGGGCCATGTCAGAAGCCGGAATAATAGAAGAGAATGTATGAGACGATGTATGAATGTGAATGAAGCAAGAAGTGTATGCCAAGGTGGAGTTGTTGGGCGGTTCGTCCTCTCTGCCTAACCCATTTATTTTGATAAACATCTAACAAATGTGTATTTTGATACATAAAATTTCAGAACTACAAAAAAAAATCTTCCTTAAAAAATTTTAAATATAAAACTGTCTTCGAATATGACGTGGAATCATCTCCCTTCGGAAAGGACCACTAATAAATAAAAAAATATGCCTTAGGACAATGGGGTTTTTAAAATTTACTTTCATTTTCCTATGAGCCATTTTGGTGGTGTTGTCATTTAAAACGTTTTAAACGATCGAAGCGCCTCAATTATCAAACGGAATAAAGTGTTCCTGTGGATTTAAAGCCCAAGTCCTTCAAGAAACTTAAAAATACAATATATTATTGTAAAACAAACTTATACGAGGTTTGTTCAAAAGAAAAGGAGAATTTTGAATTTTCGCGGGCTGTGTACATTCGACTATCGAATTTTTTTTTTGTTATGTTGGTACACATATGTTTATCATATGTTAGCATTATCAGCCATTTTGGATTAGTAGTTTGTTTTTGACAACTGGAAAGGTTAGTCACGTTTTTGTGTGTACTTCGATTTTTTACTTTTGAATAAAATGGATCAAATATGTATTAAATTTTGCGTTAAAAATGGAATAAAGTACTCCAACGCACTTAAAATGTTGACGCATTCGGCGAGTCTATTTTGTCTCAAAAAAGTGTTTATAAGTGGTACAAGCGCTTTACAGAAGGCCGAGAAGATGTTAATGACGATGAGCGTCCTGGAGTTGCAACCACGTCAACAAACGAAGAAAACATCGAACCAGTGAAGAAAATGGTTTTTGGAAAATCGTCGAATCACTATTAGGGAAGTTGCAGAGGATGTTGGCATATCAATCGGCTCATGCCATGCAATTTTCTCGGATGTTTTGGGCATGAAACGTGTCGCAGCGAAGTTTGTTTCGAAATTGCTAAATTTTGAGCAAAAGCAACGTCGCATTAGTATCACTCAGGAGCTGTTGAATGACGTCAACGACGGTCCAGATTTGCTCAAAAGGGTCATAACTGGTGATGAAACGTGGGTATATGGTTATGACGTCGAAACCAAGGTCCAATCATCCCAATGGAAGCGGCCAGAAGAGTCAAGACCGAAAAAAGCACGCCAAGTTCGATCAAATGTGAAGGTTTTGTTCACTGTTTTCTTCGATTACAATTGCATGGGGCATCATGAGTTCTTGCCAACAGGTCGTACGGTTAATAAGGAATACTACAAGGAAGTTATGCAACGTTTGCGTGAAGCAATACGGCTCAAATGATCGGAATTGTGAAAAAACAAATCATGGATTTTGCATCACGATAATGCACCAGCTCACACATCAATGATTGTTTGTGATTATTTGACCAAAAACAACACCGTAATCAAGCCTCAACCGCCGTATTCACCAGATTTGGCTCCCTGGGAATTTTTCCTATTCCCGAAACTGGAGAGACCAATGAAAGGAAAGCGTTTTGCCACAATTGATGAGATAAAGTCAGAATCGAAGAGCGAGCTGATGGCCATACCGAAAAGCGAATTCCAGAAGTGCTTCCAGGATTGGAAGAAGCGCTGGCATAAGTGCATTATATCTGAGGGGGATTACTTTGAACGGGAGAAAATGGATATTGATGAATAAATAAATACTTTTCGAAAAAATTCTAAATTCATCTTTTCTTTTGAACAAACCTCGTACAGTATTTTAAGAAGTTGCTTGTAGGACTTGAGCTTTAATCTTACAATAGCCATTTATTCCATTTCATATTCCGTATGTATGTACACGTGCCAACAAACAATTAATCTCAATATTTAAAAGTATTTTAATTAGCGCCATCTGTGAATGCCCACAGATAATATATTTTTTAAGTAACTTAAGCTTTTTGTGTAACCGATCCATTATTGCAAACATACAAACCGCTACTGAATCACTAAATGCAAAATCTGTATACCGAGTGCAACCTAATGACTGATTGGCTTTTTACAGTTCCCTACCACAGAGTAACTAGTAGGCAGTTTTCCTAAAATAATGTGAATGATCACCTCCTGAAGTGTGAGGGAACCACCCTAAAGCACGGTGTATACAGAGTAGCACTTTTAAAACATCATAAAATAATCTAGGCTATGATAATGTGACAGGTCATTTGAGTTAAAAATGCTTTAAACGCACAGTACGCTTGAAATCGACAGGTCATTCGGGTGTAAAATGCTTTCAAAAGCAAGTATGCTTAAATATGACAGGTCATTTGAGTGTAAAATGCATTAAACGCACAGTATGCATGAAAGTGACAAGTCATTCGAGTTTAAAGTGCATCAAACGCTCAGTACACTTGAGTGACAAGTCATCCGAGTCAAAAACGCTTTAAGCACACAGTATGCACAAATATGACAGGTCATTTGGGTGTAAAATGCTTTCAAATTGGAGTGTGCTTGAACATGACAAGTCATTTAATGCGTAAAATGCTTTAAAAACACAATATGCTTAAAAGGACAGGTAACTACATTAAAATTACATTACAACTGTGAATTACATGAAATTGCTTTTCAATCAAATTCAGTATGATTTTAATTAGAGTTCAAAACGTTTTTAAACTTGAATATGACAGTTAATTGAGATAAATCTATTTTACAAATACGATACATTTCATAATGATAGACTTAAATTGATTTCCAGGCATATGACGGGTCATCTGTCAATCACAAGTCTAAAAACGATCAATTTACAAACATAATACGTCTCAAAATGACGAGATAAAAATGTTTTTTTTACAAACATAATATGCTCGAGAATGACAGGTGCTTCGAAACGACTGTTCAACTAAGCAAAATTACTTTACCAACATAAATATACTTGAAAACAACATGACTTACAAACGTAATATATCTCAGAATGCTTTGCAAACATAAATATACTTGAAAACAACATGACTTACAAACGTAATATATCTCAGAATGCTTTGCAAACATAACATGCTTCAAAATGACGACATATAAAAGAAGAAAAAAAACACAATGTCTGCAAATCAACAAAGTTGTCTTCTGAGACTTGTTGGAATCTACGTATTAAATTTAATTTTACATCACGACCACAATGCCCAACTAAATGTCACTAAATACGGCTACACTTCAAGAGACGTTTCATTCCCGAATGCTTGATACGTTTGCGGTATCAACTCAAATCACCTTCCAAACCTTTGAAACCCGAATCGCCGTTAGCACTGCCGCGGCGCAATCAGACCATGGGAAGCGCGCTCCTCGATTGGGGCATCAAGCCGAAGTTACCCGACTTCCACTAAGACGTCTTCAGTTGCCGGTAGCGGTCCAGATGGCTGTTGAGATGCGACGCCAAGGAATTTGCGTCGTTGAAGGATGTCTTGCACACGACGCACTTGTAAACTGCCTTCGAGTGGTTGGAGAGATGTCTGGAATCGGGAATAATAAAAAATGCATTAATCTTGCAAATGCAAAGCGGGAGCAGAATTTCTTTATAGAAACATATTTCAAAGGAAACAAAGCTAGTAAAAATTAATCACAGAGAAAAAATTATGATAACTTTATTTTATTTCGCAAAAAGTGTTTAAGCACACAAAGGCTGACCCTGTGCAAATCGCAAGTGCGCCCCACTGTAGAATTTGGCAGCCACCTCCAGTCTAAAGCCTCAAAATACCTGAAAAAACCCTCGACTCTGTACAACAAACAGATTACATTAATTGTCTTTGTCTTTAATTCGTAATTTTTTTTATTTTTAATTCAATGTAAATCAAATTTAATAATGTTAGTAAGTTCTGCAGGTATTTTAGTTTTTCTATTATTGTGACAGATGTTGCGGCATTCAAGTCCATTTTCAGACTGTGATTAGGCCACGATGAGACAACTTATTTATATGATTCTATTTAGCTTCACCCAATTTCAATGTTTATAGTTCCTAAAATGATTTATTACCGGTGAAATCGATTTACTGAGAATCCAATATACTGATATTTTATTTTTGGAAAAATTAACAGCAAATTCACAATTTACTAATATATAATAATAAAAACAATAAAACATGCCAATTATAAAGTTTCCACTGCTGATGATAAATGCATGAGTAAAGCGTGACAATATACAGTTTTAATTCAGTTAGCTTAACTATTTCAGTCGGGGGAGGGGAACATAGGAGTGGGATAAAGATACAAAGGACAAGAGTAGATGAAAAGGTGGTTTAAATGTAATGGATTATAGTTTAATATCACATATAGTTGAGTTAAAAATGTTAATGTGGTAATAATTTAAGTTGAATGAATATATAGATCTGTAGATAAAATAGTTTTGTTTAGAATTTGTTTTACAATGAGACAATATTTCATGCGGCGATTTCAAATTACGAATTTGGAATTAAAAAAAAAACATTATGAAAAAAAATTGTTGGGAAATTTTTCCTCGGTTTGTCTAATTATCGGGGTTTGAATTAACAGGGTTGTACTGTATTGAACAGTGTTATAAGAAAATAACATTTCAATTAGAGATGAAGATGATCAATGCTTTGGGACTGCTATTGTAATCAGTCAACCCGAAGATCTGAATTCTCTGGGCTGCATATTCAGCCATTATAGAAGTTACATATATATTTATATTATTTGTTGGAAGTGTCGGTTGGTTGAACTGTTTGATGTGTGCTTGGGTTGCCTCACCTGGACAGCGAGTGCGAGTAGGTGAAGGCCTTGCGGCAGAGCGGGCAGGCGTGGGGAGCCGGGGGAGCGTGCGCGGCGCGATGTCGCCGCAGCTGCTCCCAGCTGGAGTAGATCTCGCCGCATTCCGTGCAGCGCCCTGGATACCGACAACAAAAAACCATTTTTAATTTTAAAAGAAAGACAAACATTCACCGGCTATGAATAAAGTGCAAATTTATGAAAATCTCCTACTACCATCACAGTAAGCGGAAGATGCTGCTCGTGTCGTGATGGCGGACTTTAATTTAACTAACGAACCGAGGAGTAGGCAGAGACGATAGACTCTTTCGTTATTCAGACCTTGACATGACCCAACTCGAGTATTCGATTCACTTGAACATGCCACGTCTTCTCAGAGCATCCCCGACTTCTTCTACCATTCACTTTCACGTCAAATATTCTCGCGGTATTCTTTCTTCATTCATCTGCTCTATATTTTCAAACCATCTAAGCATCCCTTTCTTAATCTTAAAAATAAAAATGCAGAGCGGGGTGACGAGGTGAACTGCTACCGAAGTTGAAGAGCTCCAGATCTGGCCGATGGTTGTGAGCGAAATGGCTTGGAAGTGAACATTGACGAGATAAAAGACTTGATTAGTTGGTGGATGTAACAGAAGTGTGTTGGGTAAAAATACCTTGACATGAAAAGTTTCCCTCCTCACCCCCACCACTGGCCGCAATGGAATATGATGAATTTAGGCGCCGATGGCTACCTTTAAATAATATGTTTTTGTGTTTTTGCAAAGTACTCCCCATAGAGCAGTAAAATAAAGTATTTGGGAATAGCACTAGCACTAGCACGGCTCACATACAGTATGGAATAGTATATAATGAATTGAGGGGATGGATGGATAGCTCAATGGTGTACCGGCTCTCTCGTCGGGCGTGTGCGTGGCGAAGTGCCTCTTCTGCTGCTCCTCGTCCTCGAAGCCCCTCCCGCACACCTCGCAGCGCTCCGTCAGGGTGCCGCGGTGCCGCTCCGACCTGCAACGACCATTCGAACATTAGCAGCATCAGACAAAACTAAAAAACTAATTATTTTAGGCTGGTCCCCGCTGACTACACTCTTGTCCCTAGTAACAAGTTTAACATCATTCTTATGAGGATTGAATGATCGATCGATTGATTGGTAGAATATTTGAAGAATTGATTGAATGGGGTATTTTAAGACATCAGACAGATCGGTTGATTTGTTGAATGGGGGATTGAATGATAGTTTGATCAAATGATTTGCTGAATTAATGAGGCATTAGATAATTAATTGATTTATTGATTCATTATATAGATAATATATAAATGATTGATTGATTGATTGATTGATTAATTAGATAATGGATTGAATAATTTATCACCCTTGAAGTGATTGATTAGATATGGGGATTGAATGATTGGCCAATTCATTCATTAGATATATGGAGATTGAATGATTGATTGATCAATTGGATAGGGCATTGAATGATTGATTCATTAAATACGATATGGAAATTGAATGATTGATCGATTGATTCATTAGATACATGGAGATTGAATGATTGATTGATTGGTCATGTTACCGGTGCTGCTCGAGGCGCTCGCGTCGTGTGAATGTGGCCTCACAGCAGTCGCACTCGTAGCGGCGCGACGCCCGTCCGCCTCCGCTACTGCCGCCGCCGAGGGTTTCGCCACGTGGCTGCGCTTGTGTATCCTGCAATAAAATGAAATTCATCAAAATAAGTTAGGTTATGTGCCGTTCGTTCAAAATTATCCTCATCTAAATATATAAAAATCAATTATCCAAAGCTGAAAAAGGCTCACAACGGGACCGTTCACGTGTAAAAAAAGAATGGCACTGATCGTCAACGTAAATGTTTTGAACTATTCGCAGTGAATTCAATGACGGGATGGTTGCTCACCTCAATGTGACAGTAGTGCTAAACCACTTCTTGCAGGTGTGGCATTGGAAGGGCTTGTCGGGGCACTCCGACGAGGCGGAGCTCGGAGAGCGGGGCGGCGAGTCCAGACGCGCCATGTCGTCCCGCCCTCCACCCCTCCCCTGCCCTTCTCCTTCCGAGGCGGAGGAACGGTCCGACCAGCCTTCAGACATGCTGGAATACAAGAACAGACATCGTGAGAGATCGCAGTCTGAATGGTAAACTTCATATCCGGCCCGCCTTTTGACCCAGCAACAGTCATTTGATTTATTATTATTATTTTTTTTAATAGACCATTGTCCAATTACAAATAATACACACCATGAAATAATATTAACAGGAGCTACAGAAAAGGAAAGACCACTTGCACAAAACATGAATGAAGCAATGACAAAAATATTCATTTGTGAGAACATTCCAGTCAAAGCCGGAATTCTGTTTTGGTAGAGTTCATGATTTTAGACATACTAAATGATAATCTTGGAAGTTTATTTTCGTAAAGCCTGAAAAAAAAAAAATCATTTGGACTGGTACCAAAAATTTCAAGGCCCCGGCTTGAGCTAATAAGTCTCAACATTCTGGACAGTAGAGAAATAATCTAATTATTAAATAATAATAATAAATGTTTATTCCGGTATGTGGGGAGGTTAGTGCAGTCCCACACATTCCATACAACAATATACATTCAATAGTTATAAAAAATATATACATACATCACATCGTAAAAATAAATAAATAAATAAAAATAATAATTTAACTAAATAAGAGTAATATACCAGACGTGACTATCAAAGTTTGTAATACCCTCCGTTTGCATAACATCAACCAGTACATAACTCAGTAGGTGGTACGACTAGATACGAAATCAACTACTGAGTTCGTGCAGCTTCGAACGAGAGACGACTCGATACGTTTCTCGATCGAGCTGGCATGTAGTACTCTGGTCAGGCTCACACAGACGACCTGACCACAAACGAGAGAGAGAGAGAGAGGCGACTAGATACGCGTCTCTATCTTGTTTGTTATGTCTGCACAAATAATTAATTGTGCAACGCCCGACTTTAATTTTAACCTGATAGAAGCGACTAGATACGCATCCCTATCTTGTTATGTTTGCACAAAAAGAGGATTTGTGCAAACGCCCCATTTCAGTACATATTGGCTTTCGACAAGCGTAGTTCCGGGGGTTTTAGAAGAAGTGATGATAAGAGTGCACGTTATCGTTTTCTTTTTCCTACGCCTCTGAACCTCGTTTTCGTCCCGAGACGCTACTGGGTGCTAACGGGACATTTCTCCGACCCCCGCCACCCCTACGGTCGCTCCCGGCGACGGTCCCGAAAACAGAGCGGGCTCTCATTGGTCGAGCTCCTCTGATCCACAAAAAACTTATCAAAATTATTGTTCTACCAAAATTGTCTGTCTTTGTAAGCGATTCCTGCGGCCGCGGTGACTGATCTAAATAAACGATCTTTTCTGATCTGTTCATTAGCACCCGCGGAATCGAGTAAACTTACTTAATTTATGTATGTACAATGCATTTTTTGTTATTTGACGGCAAAGTATCACCTGTCCTACTTTGACCCCCATGACATACTTTGTAATAATTTTGGCTTCCTTAATAAAAAATAGGTGAAGATTGCAATAGGCTCAATTCAAGCAGAAGGTCGTGATTTACATCCTAATTTTTTGATCAAGTCGATCCAAGATTGACAGAGTCTACGGCAGCTCGCGAAATATTCACGAGTTCAAACTGCCCGATTCGCCGCACGGTATCGCACCGAAGTACTTGAACGACGAGTACATTTCTAAAATTTAGGCAGGAAGAGTCGGAGTCGGGTTTTTGGATCCAGTGCGAACTGACGTGTGGTTCTGTGTTGTTTGTGTTGCTCGTGGAAGGTCGGCAATACGGTACCGCGACATTTCGGTGACCAACATTTTTCGTCCGGCTTGCCGGGCTGGCAACACGGTCTCGCGTCATTTCGGTGACCCAAAAATTTCATCCGGCTTGCGGGCCTCGCCCGTAAAAACTGCCTTTTTTAAGGCAAACAGAGTACAAAATTAATTGATCTCTTTTTGTTACAGACTGGCACCACCCACCATCAACCCCCGATCTAGCCCCCCACTGAAGGCTAGGTACAGGCAGTCGGCTCTGTATCGCCTCCTGCCTAACGCCGACGCCAGACAGTTCCGGAGAAGAACTAAAACCGGACATATTATTGTCACCTTTCCCCTCCCAGAAGCTGCAATGCCGCAGCCCGCATCCGAGCAGGAGCCCACGGCGGGGCCCTCATCTGCCCCCCACCGCCCCCCACCAGGCCCGGCCTCCACCTACAAGCCCCCATCGAGGCCCGCGGTGGCCATGGAAACCTTCCCCCCCCTACCATCAAGCGACGGCTGGCGCCACCCCACCAACCCGATCAAGCGGCCCCACTCACCAACGGCCGAGAACACGACAGTCCGGTGTGACAACCGGTTCACCGGCCTACCGGAGGTAAGCGAGGGCGGCGGCGCGCCGCGCACAAAACGCGCCAACATTAATGCTACCTTTCCTCCCACAGGAGTAGCTGCCAGGAGGAGCCGCGTGCCCCCAGTGGTGATGACCCTGGGCGCCAAGACCCACCAGCAGATAACGGCAACCATCAAGACACACCTCGGACCCGGAAACGACTTCAACATCCGATACAACAGGGGCGGCACGGCCAACATCCTCGTGCGCTCCATGAACGACCACCGAGCCCTCACCAACGGCCTACGAGCGGAAGCCACGAGCTTCCACACATTCACCTCAGAAGCCGAGAAGACCAAGAAGACGGTCATCAAGGGCCTGCCCGATGTGGACATCGGCCACATCACGGAAGACCTCGAGAGCCAGGGCTTCCCCGCCACCAAGGTCGTGAGGATGACGACCACCTCCGCTGAATACCCGCTCTATCTGGCCCACTTCAATAAGGAAGTGGACATGGGGCAGCTGAGGGCTTCCGTCCTATACCTGTGCCACTGCAGGATCAGGCTGCAAAAGTACCGCAGCAAGCACTTGCAGCACGGCACCCAGTGCTACCGATGCCAGGGGTTCGGCCACGGCTCGAGCAACTGCTCCCACACGGCACGCTGTGTCAAATGCCTGCTGGAGCACGCTTCATCCGAGTGCCCCAAGAAGACCAGGGACGAGCCCGCCGCGTGCTGCAACTGCGGAGGCCCACACCCGGCCAACTACCGAGAGTGCCCCAAGAGGGTACAGTACGTCGCGGCCCTCCAGCGCAGATCGACGACGCGCCACACCACTCCTCTGACCAGGGCAACAGAGGCACGACCCCCACCACCTACCGTCAGAGCTGATGACCGGCGATCCTGGGCCAACGTCACCAGCGGCTCCACCCCGCCTCCTCCACCGGCCGAACCACGCCACCGACCCGAACCGGAACCGACCACCAACCAGCGATGATGATGACATCATGGCTCTGCTGCACGGCCTCATCCGAGTGCGCAGCAGACTGGCTTCCTGCAAATCCAAAGCAGAGAAGCTGATTATCCTCATGGAGCTCCTCAACGACACCATCAATGGATAAGGACGCATCCGTGCTGAAGATACTCATGTGGAACGCACGCAGCATCCAGAACAAAACCGACGAGCTGCTAGACCTGACCAACAGTCTCGAGATCGACATCATTCTTCTCAGCGAAACTCATCTCTCCGAAAAAACCAGACTCAGAGTGCCAGGCTACGACGTCTACAGGAACGATAGACCACTACCTGAGGATAGAAGGGCACGCGCAGCGGGCGGAACAGCCATCCTCACACGCCAAGGACTCCAGATAACGAGACTACCAACACCTGCTATGGAAAACATGGAAGCTACTGTCATCAGAGTCGAGATAAACCACCTACCGACTACAATCATCTCGGCATACTGCCCGTCGAACTCAGCGAATATCACGAGAGGCGACCTCAACAAGCTACTCGCGCTAGGTACAAGAGTACTCGTAGGAGGTGATTTAAACTCCAAACACCGACATTGGAATAACTTCAGAGCCAATAAAAACGGAAATATTCTCTTCAAACACCTCGAGAATCACGACTACGTAGTGCTCGCACCGGACAAGCCGACTCTATACAACCCGAGAATGAAATACCCGAGCACTCTCGATATCGCGCTGGTGAAAAACATACCATCCACATCTCCACTGATGACACTAGACAAACTATCATCCGACCATTTTCCGGTGAGCTTCACAATCGGCGGCAACATCACGAGAAAAACCAGAACTCAACTCGATCTCCGAAAAGCCGATTGGAAAAACTTCAAGGAGGGGATCAACGAGCAAATCTACCTAACATCTGAGACTCTCACTACGCCGGCGCGCATTGACGAAGCGGTCAACTCGCTGACGAAAAACATCCAAACAGCCCGCGATAAGTGCATCCCCGTGAAGAAAATCCAACCCTTCACCGTGAAGCTCACACCATACATCAAACTTCTGATCACCGAAAAAAATAGACTTCGCCGAATCCACCAGAACACCCGAGAAACCTGCTTCAAAGTAGCCGTCAACGCTCTCGGCAGAGAAATCAAGGAAGAGATCGCGAAGTTGAAAAATACTCTGTGGTCAGAAAAAATCACGTCTCTCACTACCCA
The DNA here is from genome assembly GCA_022606495.2 of Halesus radiatus. Classification (NCBI taxonomy): domain Eukaryota; kingdom Metazoa; phylum Arthropoda; class Insecta; order Trichoptera; family Limnephilidae; genus Halesus; species Halesus radiatus. The sequence goes on along the minus strand of JAHDVE020002301.1, from coordinate 6,923 downwards.
GGACAACTCACTCTGGAAAATGGCAAAGGCCCTGCGCTATCAAGATAACAGCATCCCGCCCCTCAAACAGATCAACTCCTCGAACCTGGCACTCTCGGACGAAGAAAAATCCAACACCTTGGCCGACGGATTCGAGAAAGCTTACGCTACAACGGACGGCATGAGCGACCCGGCAGTAACCAGCATGGTAGACAGCACACTAGCAGAGCTACATTTGCTTCCCCAAACCGATGTGGACGACATCAGGCTCGCTTCACCGAAAGAAGTGGCCCACATCATCAGGTACCTCAAACCAAACAAGGCACCGGGGGAAGACCAAATCACCAACACGCTCCTCAAACACCTTCCGCAGAGAGCTATTATCTACCTGACGAAGATCTTCAACGCCTGCCTACTGCTGGGCCATTTTCCCGCCTCATGGAAAAACGCCTGCGTCCTACCTTTCCACAAAGCGAAAAAAGATCGATCGAATCCGACCTCATACCGCCCCATCAGCTTGCTGCCCACGCTCAGCAAGGTACTCGAGCAAGTCATCCTCAACCGGTATCTCCCCCACCACGTCAACAACAAGACTCTACCTGACGAACAGTTCGGTTTCAGAAAGAAACACTCGACAGTCCACCAGCTCACGCGCGTCACGGAGCACATTTCGAGAGCTTTCAACGTGAACCAATACACCACCATGGCTCTACTAGACCTCGAAAAAGCCTTCGACACAGTATGGATGGACGGGCTGATTCACAAATTGTACATCACCAAAACACCTACGTACATCATCAGAATAATCCAAGCCTATCTGAAGAACCGAACCTTCAACGTCAAAGTGAGGGAGACCACATCAACATCACGAGAAGTACCCAAGGGCGTGCCGCAAGGAAGTCTACTCGGGCCCCATCTCTTCAATCTCTACACCTACGATGTTCCCCCTCTCAACCGGTGCAAGAAAGCCACGTACGCCGATGACATGGGCCTGTACGCGTCATCAGTAGCGCCCAGACTGGCCGTGAAATACCTACAAGAGGGTCTCAACACCATCGGAGACTACTACAAAAAATGGCGCCTCAAACTCAACGAGGCCAAAACCGAAGCCATCACCTTCACACGTAGGCTGAAAAACAAGACACCGAACGAGAAAATCACCATGAGCGGAACTCAACTAGAGTGGAAACCCGAAGTGAAATACCTAGGCCTCACCATGGACAGCCGCCTAAACTGGAAAAGCCACATCGAAAACGCCAGAAACAAAGCGCAGCAAGCTATAGGAGCAATCAGCCCCATCTTCAATCGGAGAAGCCCACTAACTGAGAAGAAAAAACTCTTACTATACCAGAGTCAAATCCGCCCAGTTCTAACTTATTCCATTCCAGTGTGGAGTAACATATCCAAATCTACATACAAGAAAATTCAAACTCTTCAGAACAAATGTATAAAGATTACGTACAATACACCTATGTACACAAACCTCAAGATCCTACACGAACAACAGGAAATTCCCACACTCGAAGAATACTCTCACAAACTGACGACGAGATTTTACAACACCCTAAATCCCGAAAATCCACTTGTGAAAGAGCTGGGCGCATACAATTCACCTGACGATCTCCCGTTCCGCTACAAGCACAGGATGCCGAAACACATTATTCTGGAGCTCTACGAGGACTCCGACACCGAAGACGACACGGACTCCGACGCGCCCCCCGATCCAGACGCGCCCCCCGGCCCCGACCCACGCGCGGGCACCACCGATATGGGCACCACCGTCATCAATACGGACACCCCCAGCGCGGGTATCCACGCGGTTACCCTCCACGCGGTTACCCTCCACCCGCTTACCCTCCACACGGATACCCGCGTTCGGCCACCCCCGGCTTGGGTCCGGCGCAATTCAGCACTCCCGGACTAGCAAAATAGAAGACGAAGACTCACCAAAAAAGAAGAGGACTAACACCGGAAAAAATGAAATAGATGAAATACAATGAAATGTAAAGTATTGAAGTACCTGAAATGTAAAGTATTGAAATAATGAAATATTTAACTTCAGTAAAATTAAAAGTAAACAACAGTAAATAGTTCAGAACTAAATGTTTGTCTTTCCCAGTTTTGTTTAGGGTTTTTTATCCAGTTAAGATCTTTTCCCTAAAAGTCATGAAATGTAATTAATAAATTCAGTCAATTTAAATAAAACCATCAGATGGTAATAGTAATACGGCCAAAGTGGCCGGAGTACTAGTTAGCCAGAACACACGAGGGGTATTTGTATAAGCCCCAGCTAGTTAGAGGATTACGAAAGAATCCGTAAAATCAAAAAAAAAAAAAAAATCTAAAATTTAGAGTATTCTCACGGATTCAACACGCCTTCTACCTACTTCGCCTGCATCTTCACCCGGCCTGAAAACCGACCGTGACTTTCTCTTCGCCCTCACCACCTCCTTGCAAGAAATCGTTTGCCTTTTTCAAGGCATCTTCCCCTTCCTTCCTACTGTAATATGCAAGCAATTTATTAGCCACAAAGTTTATTTTTTTCTTATGGTAACCCTTCATTCAAATGACAACCGGCCGACTTTCTGTTATCCACAGAACAGGAGAATTATTCACTTTTCTGCTCCCTGCTGATTCGGTCGTGTTGTCGAACTTACTAGTAACTTGTAGATTTGCATAATGCATCACTTCTAGTCTTTAAATATTCCTTCTGATCTTTGTACGCGTGAGAAATAAATCAAACAAATAGTGAACCTTCTTTCATTTAATATCTCCGCGACAATCATTAACGTAAGCGCTCTGGTGAGTATTGGTAAGTATCACAATACACTACATACCGCCGAACACATCTAATACAGTTAACCTTCAAACGTTAAATTGGTGACCCCGAAAACACGCGGAATAATTCATAACGGCCGGTCGGCAGGAGTAGAATAGTGAATCCTGACGTCACTTCCCCTTGTAAGTACATTTTTCCTAATTAATAAATAACAGTGCATAACAATATTTAGAATTTTTTAAAACCTCAGTAATTTTAATAATATACCTCGTGAAATAATCACGTGCAATTGGTAAATGCTATCATGTCGAATAATAAAGTAATCCATGATTAACCTTGCAATCCGCAAATATGCCTAGATTTGTATTGAAAAATAAGAATTTATTATTACTCAGAATTGGTTTTATCATATTATTTGTCACATTCCTAAAGGAATAAACTTAAATTCTCTCTATCATCAGCTCTAACAGCTTACTGGCGCTAAGAATAAAAACATATCTTTACAATGCCTAAAATTTCATGTATTAATGAAAATAGTGACACAATTAATATTTTTCCTCAATTCATGATTTCAATAAAAACTAACCTCTTTGTTACAATCTATTCCAGCGATATACAAAAGAAAAATCGTCGATTCGAGCGGCGGAATTATCGTCGGATCTGACCCAAAACATTCAGGAAAAGACGAATCAGACCCGATCCCACAGCTGAGACGAGATGATTACCTTCTAGCACGTAAATGTTAAAAAAGTAAAATTTTTAATTACTAACTTCACAGTGAAAATCAAGTTTTCATTTTTTAGTGAATTATTTACCAAAAATGTTACAATCCCAAATGTGTTCCGTAAACGCATACAAGTGAATACAAGTAATGTTACAATTTATTTTGTTTCAAAAGTGTTACAAATTCAAATGTGTTCCGTAAAAGCATACAATGCAACGCAAATAATGTTACAATTATTTTGTTCCAACTTTCAAAATTTCAAATAATATTAGAATCCATTTGTTTGAACATTAGTTTCTTTCAAACTTTTTATTATATTCTATGAAAAGATTTTAACCGTTTTACATTTTTTACAACCTTTGGAGATTTTAAATTTTTAAATTGATATATGGATTACGGATTTTAAAATGCAATCATTCTAACATACATCCTAACCTTGACAAATTTACATATTTTCTTGTCATATTAGTCATATTTTATTGCCACATTTACTGCATATTGCATGGGAACTATGTAATGACCACTCACGAAGAAAGATCTAACGAAGAACCAGGAACAGAAAATCTCATCGTAATTCCAAAAGAAGACATCGGCAAATTGAAGATGGAAGAACACAACTTAGTTGGCCCTCTGACAGCAAGCAACGGTTATCAATACCTGTTGACAATGATCGATAGATTCACCGGCTGGCCTGAAGCTGTACCACTGAAGGACATGTCTGCAGATGCAGTAGCAACCGCACTGATGGACCACTGGTTAGATCGTCACGGTACCCCGGAGACGATTACTACAGACCAGGGACGTCAGTTCGAGAACTTCTTATTTAAGAAGATAACGGATAAATTTGGCATCAAACATACAAGAACCACCGCTTACCACCCACAGGCCAATGGCTTAATAGAGAGATGGCATCGTACTCTGAAAGCCTCTCTTATGGCAAGTGGCGAGCCGAACTGGTTGGAAAATCTCCCACTAATTCTACTCGGATTGAGATCCACAGTTCGTGAAGACCTAAAATGTTCCCCTGCTGAACTCACGTACAGTAGAACATTGAGACTACCTAGCGATTTCTTCACCGAAACGCCTAGAGAAGATCCTGATACATACGTCGGTCGCTTGCAGAGAAAATTCTAAAATATTAAGCCAACACCTGCCAGCGCTCATGGATCAAGAAAGTGCTTTGTACATAAAGACCTAGCTCAAACTACTCACGTCTTTCTCAGAACAGACGGTGGAAGAAAACCCCTTCAAAACCCTTATGAAGGCCCCTACAAGGTAGAAGAACGCGATGAGAAGACATTCGTCATCAGCATAAAAGGAAAGCCTAAACGTGTCTCCATAGACCGACTGAAACCTGCTTTCATACCTGTAGAAGACAACGTGCCAGCTTACGCATCTGTCCAGGAACCACTCCCAGAAATCAAACGAACTAGATCTGGTCGCAGAGTACATTTTCCCGACAGATAACTGTCGTAACGCAATTAATTTGGGCAAATAAAACTAATTATTTTCCTTATAACATATTCAAGTCATAGCTAATTTAAAGTTACTGATACTAAAGTCTACAATTTTTGTGTAAATTTTGAACTCTAGTACTGTTGTTATACAATTTTTATTTTCAAAACATAGCGCAGAAACACTATGTAGAAAGAAATGCATCTCGGTCATCGACGAGATGAACCGTTGTAATATTGAAAAGTTTTTCATCTTTAAAAACATGTTCACCATGTAACTAGTTGTAAGAAAACGAAATGGTAAAGTAAACAAACCATTCAACTAGCTATAGTAATTTAAACATTACACAATATCTTACACTAAATATAGAAAATGTATCATATATAAATATAATAGCATAAAAATATCTGTTACCTAAAGAACATGATAACATGTGTTACGCTGACCATATAATCAACATAACACATGTTAAAAGGTTATTACTAAAATTATTGTTTACTGATATATTCATCATCTTACCGAAGCATAGGTAAGCAATCGTACAAAATATACTCTTGTTCGTTCATGAAAAATGATAACACTATACACCCACAATAACGATAAGTTAGAAATAAACACTCAAAATAAGACTCAAATTTCATGAACACAACTTTATATTTTTGTGATAAGCATAAATTAAAAACATTTAGATTTTAAGCTTAAGTTTAATAATAATTTTCTTTTTATTCCAGTGATAGGGAAATCACTTTGTTGAATAATATACAAAATCCTGTATTATACTTACCATATATATATATGTAGATTTTAATCAAGCTTAAGTTGTCTGAAATAACGACTTGTATTTAATCGTAAGTCACTTGACTCCTTTATTTGCTAAAGCAAAATGTTTATTTAGGAGGTAGCTTAAGTATTTATTATTTATACTATTAATACAATTTAAGATGACTTTTAAAGTGATGTTATATATTTAAAATAAGTCTTAAAGACAAAATGTCGAATGTAATTATTTTTAGTTTATTTACAATAGGCAAATGCAACACAATTATCTTTGATTTATATTAATCAACAATAAGCAAGTTGGAGTATATACTTATTGATCTACATCAAAGATAATTGTAAGAATATGTATTAGTATTATATCCATACTTTAAGATTATGTAATTTTAAGTCGTTTAAGAAACTGGGCGGAAGGTATGTAATATGCAAGCAATTTATTAGCCACAAAGTTTATTTTTTCTTATGGTAACCCTTCATTCAAATGACAACCGGCCGACTTTCTGTTATCCACAGAACAGGAGAATTATTCACTTTTCTGCTCCCTGCTGATTCGGTCGTGTTGTCGAACTTACTAGTAACTTGTAGATTTGCATAACGCATCACTTTCTAGTCTTTAAATATTCCTTCTGATCTTTGTACGCGTGAGAAATAAATCAAACAAATAGTGAACCGTCTTTCATTTAATATCTCCGCGACAATCATTAACGTAAGCGCTCTGGTGAGTATTGGTAAGTATCACAATACACTACATACCGCCGAACACATCTAAGACAGATAACCTCAAACGTTAAAACCTTCAAACGTTAAACTACCCTGCTCTGAAGCGTCGAAGTGGCCAGCCTGATCTTCTTCTTCTAAAAACGTGCGGCAAGAGTTTACAGATCTTGTCCCGTACATGGTCCTTCTTGAGCCAGGATCTACTTCACGCCTTCACGACTACTAGTGACGTCTTCTCGCCTTCACGCCTTCAGTGACGTCTGCACGCCTTCACGCCTTCAGTGACGTCTGCACGCCTTCTCGCCTTCAGTGACGTCTGCACGCCTTCTCGCCTTCACGCCTTCAGTGACGTCTGCACGCCTTCACGCCTTCAGTGACGTCTGCACGCCTTCACGCCTTCAGTGACGTCTGCACGCCTTCTCGCCTTCAGTGACGTCTGCACGCCTTCTCGCCTTCAGTGACGTCTGCACGCCTTCTCGCCTTCTCGCCTTC
>JAHDVE020002300.1:0-108888 GCA_022606495.2 Halesus radiatus | reverse complement strand
CAAAAACCCATGTTCGCTCCTTTTGGAATTCTGTGATTCGACTTCTCTACTACCGAAAAACACACAAACTATTAATTGTTATTTCATTTGTTTTATTATTTGTATTTAAAGAATAATGTACATTCTTACATATTACAAGCAAATTCTAAACAAAAAGTAAATATTAAATATATTTTTATCGTCCCAAAATTTCTCAATGTATATGTAAATAAAAAAGTTTGTAAGGTAACAGAAATTTTCATTTGTCTACATACTAATTTATTATTTACCACTCAAAGCCACAGTCATTTTAAAATGACGTTGAATATTTCCTAAACAATAAGTGAAATTTTTTTTTTTACAAAATATTTTATTTATCTAAAGAAATTAAATTGGGTGAGAAAGGGTTAATTTCTCAAGCATAAACTTTAACAGTAACGTCTCTTAGGTAGGTAACCTTGAACACAATTTTTTAGTAATTTTTTTGTTTGAATATATCCACATTCACTAAGTTCGGAATCCTCTAGGCCCCATTTATGCATCATACACGCACAACGGCTGTGATGAGGTCCACATCTTCCGAGAGAGAACCCTGTCAATTTAATAGTAGAGTCTACGACAAGGCGCTAGTTTTTCATGTCCGAGGTCTGCCACTGAGTTCGCCACGACTCTTCAGAGGACTATCGTGATAGGAGAAATCTTTCGCGTCCAATCCAAAAAGGTTTCCTGGACGTCAGGCGGCTGACCGGGAGGTTTGCAAGGTCGTCTTGAAGTGGAATGTTACTATTAATTCACGGCCTTTTTATTTTCCCTGAGGGTTGAGGTCTCTCTCGTCTTACGGTGAGCCATTGTAGCGGGGTGGAGGGAAGTATTCAACTCATCGTGCGCATAACAACAGTATCTTTGTGAATATGGACAAATTCAAACAACAGAACACATCGTAGAAGAATGTCCCCTTCATTAGTTTCCCAATGGAACATCTGTGCTGAATCAAGTGACTCCCGATGCTGTCGACTGACTGAATAACCTATGCATCCCGCTATGACCTCCAACAAATCTCCTCTACCATAAATTCTAAAATTTGATCATACCTTTCTTTAATCTTAATGCAGATTTCATGTTTTATAAATATTTTCATTGCAAGAATATACTAGAAATTTCACATTTGCTCAAAAAAAAACATTGACATTTGTAAATATCGTTAGCCTTTTCCGCAATTCTTAAAAATCAATGTCCTTTATTAGTTTAAATACAAATTATTTTTGCTTTATTGTTAATAATAAAAAATAAAAATATGTATATTTTTAATGAAGAGACATCAACTCCCTTCTAACGTAAATTAATTTTCATAAGATAAATTCTTGAATAAACAAGCGACTTGCCGGTGACAGTGGGTGCTGACACTAGGGGTGGTGGGAGCGTTAAGTCACAATATCAGTTATTGAGATTTTATTTTTCTCTACTACTTAAAATTGTTATATTTTTCCGACTAAATAAGACGTGGGTAATGGATAGGAACTAGTGGCATCATGGAATCCAATTACCAGTGGCGTGCACTCCATAAAGGCTGTGCCTACCCTAAGAAAAACGAACCATAAAAATTATAATTAAATTAAATATTACTTTGTATTCTCCACTTTATTTAATATACACATATCGACATGTTTCGAAAGCGACGCTTTCTTTATCAGGAATACATAGAATACTAAAAAATAATAATGTTAAGTATGAAAATAATAAAGTTTTAAAATTGCTTGGCTTCATTCTCTGAAATGCCAGAGACTTCACGAATATTTCAACACATAAAAATAAATAAATAAATATGTAAATAAATAAATAAATAAATAAACAAATAAATAAACAAATAAATAAAAAATAAAATAAAAATACAAATAAAAAAAAACAATAAAATAAACAAACAAACAAACAAACAAACAAACAAACAAATAAACAAACAAACAAACAAACAAACAAACAAACAAACAAACAAACAAACAAACAAACAAACAAACAAACAAACAAACAAACAAACAAACAAACAAACAACAAACAAACAAACAAACAAACAAACAAACAAACAAACAAACAAACAAACAAACAAACAAACAAACAAACAAACAAACAAACAAACAAACAAACAAACAAACAAACAAACAAACAAACAAACAAACAAACAAACAAACAAATAAACAAACAATCAAACAAACAATCAAATCAATAAATAAATAAGTAAAATTATAAATAAATACATAAATAAATAAATAAACAAATAAACAAGTAAATAAATAAACAAATAAATAAACAAATAAACAGGTTTTTCTTAATTGCTTTATAAAAGCTAGCTAAGCTGAGCTAAACACATAATATATTTTGTCAAGTTCAATTCTCACCTTTAGGTGATTTTTAACAAAAACGGCGCTATACAAATCATCCAATTATTATAATTATTATTGGAACGGCACCAACCGACATTTGGAAATCTCTACTAATTGAAAGAATACCGTTAATAATAAAATCTGCCTCACAGAACTTGCTAGAACTACTTTTGGACAAATACACTTTAAATACATGGCATGGAAATTACATAATACACTACTAGCTACGACTAGACGAATAGAAACACTGACTAAATTTAAACATGAAATAAAACTTTGGATTATTAACATAGGTCTTCCAATTATTGCTTACTTACTATTGTACACATTCTTAGATGCGCCTACTCAATTTTGAATCTATCGTTGTCTCTAGAGGCATGCAATTCAATTTATATTTTGACATATACTCTCATATAGATTTTAAAACTACCAAAATTTAACATATATAAACAACCTCTAAACACCCATTAAATATCTTATAACCTCTTCCATACCTTTGTAACTATTTTTTGTTTATTAATAATATAACTTATTTTCTTATGTCTGTCTCCACACAGGAATTGTCATGGAGATAGACATCGAACATGCCTCTATAATTATGTTTTATCAAGATTAATAAAAACATGATATCGAAGGTAATTTTATTTTTGATCTTTTTAAACCATCTTTTACAGATACAACAATAAAATGCAAACTTAACTCATCCTTGGTCCTATAAATGATCAGCTTACCATTCAATGGCACATAGGCTTAAATCCCCTTAGATAATAAAGCGTATGAAAAAAAAGGAAACTATAAAAAACAATCCCGCTTATTAACGGCTATAAGGCAAACAACGTTAATGACAAAATAATAAGTACAAAAAATCTTTAAAAAGCATATTCTCCTAATAAAACTCTTATCGCTCTGCCATAGAGCTAGCTGGTCACAATAATTTCATTACCCGGTAACAATATTTAAGTTTTTTTTTTTTAGTTTTCGGCATTCACGTCCTTAAACTGTCCACTATCCGAGGGTGGAAATCTGCCTTATAAATCAATACAAAAAACAGTGACACGTGAGTAAATAAAGTGTCACCATCCCTTAGCCAACTTCCCACCCCTCCCCCTAGACTCGCAGTCTAATCGCCACTAACACGGCTAGACACACTACCCTTACGCTTGGACTGTGGACACAAGAAGAGGCAACATAAGAATACTATGCGAATACAGAAACATGACATGTACCAGTGACTCGACTATTTGTACATAGAAACTTCAATACAGGAATCATGATCATTTATATGCGTTGTAATAGTAATACTCCAGTGTATTTTCTGGGGTGGTGTCGTGGAATTGTGTGTAGTATTTTGGTAAAACGTCCTTCTCATATTCAGGAAATCCCCCCGCTAAAACTAATTTAAAATGCCACGTGTCATGATGGGCAGTTTTTATTTTTATTATTGCTTTGTTGATTCCAATCAATACAATGTTGTACTCATCCGTATGTAGAGGGGTTTGGTGGTAGTGAATGTCAAGTTATTTGGTAATATGGGCAAAACGTGATTTCTAACATTCATATCAACAAAAATATTCAGTACAGCTTGAGTACTTACAATATCGTTTATATTCAGTAATGGTCTTATTGTTTTGTCAGTTGATATCAATTACTATGGAAATAATGCACGACTATCGGTGAGACTTTGGAACCTTATTTATTTATTTTATTTTGCAAAAACAGTTATAAATACCAATACAATGCAAAAGCGATAAAAAATTACAGAAATATAGTTAGCACAATTATATAACACAGAGGTAAAACAAAAATTGGTACAAAGAGTTATAAGTAGTTATAACATTATGTATAACATAATAAGTTCGTGCTTAAAATTATTGTAGGTCATGTGAAAAATATCCACATTTCCTGAGAGGCAGTTAATTAACCTAGTAAGTCTTCCCAGAGGCATCACCATGGGTAAGTTAGTTCTGCCCCTGGGAAGAAACAGAAGCCTATGTTGGCGGCCTTGCGTGAAATTATCAGGGACATAAAATTCTATTTCAGCCAGGATGTCAGGTATTGCTAATACACCGTTCAATAGTTTATGAGCCATAAGTAGTAATGCTATATCTCTCCTAGAACTTAGGCTGCAAATACGCAGCATTCCCGAGATAAAAGCTGTTGGAAACAGCCATGGGTAAAAACTGAACTCTCTCATGTAGAGGAATCGTAAGAATTTATTTTATTTAAAGACTTATGCACTCTTAACCCTTCCTGTCCGGTGCTCTCAACTGATTTGACACGTATAATATACTAAACACAGTGATCATATTTTAGGTGTCCCCAGAAGTACATTTATGTATCGGAAAAAATAAATAAAATATATGTATTTATCGAACGTACTATCTGCGTACGTTGATAATTTGCCGAGTGGTGCGGTAGTGAGCGAAAAGGGTATGAGATTTCGCTCACCGTGTCACCATGCGTGGTCGTCAGTACTAGCTGGCGGTCTGTCCGTTGTAATGAACGTATCATGCGTGGTCGATTTTTTTCCTCATTTTCAGCATGTATAAACAATATTTCACTTATGTGTTTCTAATAAAATGATTGGCATAAGAGTAATAAATGTAAATTATCCATTTTTATCCAACTTTCAAAATACAAAACTTTTTAATGCGCACCCTGTGTACTCAGTACACAGAGCCGGAGCTCGAGGGATTTCCTAGCACTATAAGAGAAAGGTTGAGTGAACAGAGTGAAATAATGTATAACAAATTACCGTGATTTTTGTTTTTCATTGTAACACTACAATTTATCAAGTCAACTATATTAACCATTTATACCAGTGGAACGCCACATAACTCTTTCATAGCACACGTTCATTCTTGTTTCATTTACATTCGCACATAATGACATTTATTTGTTTTTACATTAACTCCACACAGGTGTTGAGCAAAATAATTTCCTTCAGGGCCTATGTTTTTATTGGGGATGTTGTATGGAGTAAGGAAATTAAGGTGGGTAAGAATCTGGGAGTTAGTGCATCCAGGAGTGATGGACGTATGAATCCACCCTTACCACTGTAGAACACGGCAACGGGTCAAGATTGTCCGGCTGGAGAGTTTAAAGGGTCCCCCATATCGGCATCTCCCTATCCGACCCATCCAGACGCATCCGCCGCCAAGACCTGGAAAAACCTCTCCCCATGAACCCGGGAACCCCTACTAAGTCACTAAATGTATCAAACCACTTTGGGTGACCTATGGTAGAGGTGTTGGTTACATAATAAATGGTTCCCGGACGGCGCCTAAGTTGTAATTTGTATCTTCTATTTAATCTATTCTTATTTTTAACCGACTGAATTTTTTCATTAACTTAGTCTTGTCAAACCTACAAATGACGTCACCGACCTTTCACACAGTTGTACATTACATGCTATTTTGATAATATTTTATAAAAATGTCAATTTTGTTGATTTACTGTTCAAAAGAAGAAATTGTTACATCCCAAACCATTTAGCGTCAAACTCTAATAAAGTGGAAAACTCTCCTTAACCTGCCAAGATTTCATTTTCTATGTTTACTGACCAATCAAATCAAAATTATTATAAAAATTCTAATAATATGGAAAAACTGATCCCCAATCAATAATGTCCAAATACGTACTAATCTCGCATCATCTAGCCTTTTGTTTGGAGAGGCATTTTGCGCAGCTAGTTTATTAGAGGGCGCGGGGAGCAGACTTATTTAGAGATCCCTGCATTTATTCCGCATCCCCCAAATATCTTAAGGGTTGTGCATTTTAATTGTTAGACCTGATGTTAGTATTCCAAATAGTTAGATTTCAATGAATGAACAATTTTTATTAAAAAAAACTATTGATATTGAATTAATTAGTACGGCATGCTTGTTATTTTTGCGCTTTATCGCCCTTCTGACGTATCATACTCGTACATACTACATAAAAACAAATGCTGTGAATAGAACTTGATTCAAATCTACCAGCACCGCGCCGGTGCAGACACGTAAAGAGGCACGACAAAATTAGTTGCTTCCACTATCTATGAACACATTCATGCCCGGTGTGATGTGAATACTATCTTCCAGCCCGTATTTGCCACTGTACGTGTCTGCATTGTACGGTGCCGGTAGATGTGAATAGACCTTAATAGACCTTATTAAAGTTTAAAAATATTGGAATTATGTCAATTATACATATAGCTAAAACTCTAAGAGAAAAGAGCACTAGAAGATGAAAATAATACGGGGTGTTAAGAGATGTACCCGACTTACTTTAAGAGGAACGGCTACGCTGCCTGTTTTATACATAACGTAATTTAGGATTTGGGTCCAAAATACCCATCCAAACTGAATGATATATATATGCATTTAAAAATATTGGAATTCTGTCAATTATATATATAGCTAAAACTCTAAGAGAAAAGAGCACTAGAAGATGAAAATAATACGGGGTGTTAAGAGATTTACCCGACTTACTTTAAGAGGAACGTCTACGCTGCCTGTTTCATACATAACTTAATTTAGGATTTGGGTCCAAAATACCCATCCAGACTGAATGATATATATATATATATATATATATTTTATTTTTTTTTAAATTAAAGGTTTAGTAAATATTTAGCACGGATGAGAAGTATTTTATTAATTTTTGTTTTAAATTATGAAGTCGGTGCGTGGCGCAACCCCACCACTGCAAAAGCGATACCTTTCTGTTGTTGAAGGATGTTTTTAAACATTCTCATGTCTTAAAAATAATCGTTGATAATCGACAAATCGGAATTTTAACATACGACATTTATAATAAATGGGGATGATTTTTCTTCCTCCCTCGACAACTTCTGCGCCCCTGTTCTCCCGATCTCACCCCTACAGCTTCTTCCCCTCACGGCTCCCAGTGAGTGAGTGGGAATAATATCTTCCTGTATTGTTCAGGCTGATTGAAATATGGATTTTCTTTTCGACTTGCGGATGGCGATCGCGACTAATTTGCTTCCCCTTTGTGGCCATAGAAGATGTCACCGGACAATGAGGCGAGATTACATTCGGTCAGTTTCCAACATGTTTTATCTTTTATCTGAATTGGCCACTGAAATTGAAGATAATATATCGATAGCTGGTGATTTACAGCAGAAAATAAAATAATTAATATCTTTGATTCTCTTTCATGAAGTACATCGGGACGCTAGCATGTAAGATGGACCTATGATTTGAAGAGAATTGCAGACTTCTGATGGGTGAAATCCAAGAATCGGAAAAATTGGAAAAAAACGCGGGATGCCTATGTTCAAAGCTGGAAGCTAGAAGGCTCACAAAAATTAAGAAGAATTCACTGAAACTCGACATCAAGTGCGGGTAATTGTAATATTCAATTTGCTGGAATAACTTTTTGAAGCTTATAAACCTCATTCTAATATTTAAATATTGAAGAATAATGAAACTTAACATAACGGTCGCAACAAAAGATCGAACCCATATCCTTAGCTGCTTCCTTTTTGTTCATTTAAAGTTCTACCCAAATATATTTTGTATTCTAGATAGTGTCTCGGATATACCAGTCCGATTTATATTTGTATGGGACCTTTTAAGGATTTGTTATCTGTATTTTTTTGCTGTTTCACATTACATTGAGATTTGTTAAAATTATCTTCTTCGAGTAATTATAATACTTGAGAAACAAATTAATTCATTTACCGTATGTACTGTACATATTATTTCTAATTTTGAAACGGTCAATTCATGATGGAATTCCTTATTAAAATGAATTTTTTGATTAAAAAACCTTTGTAACTTTTTTCCACTTATTTATTTTCGATCGGACTGGTTTCACCCTATCACGGGCATCGTCAGACTGACACAATTAAAACTAAATCTATGGTATATATAAAGCAGCGATGTCAGGAGTGAGTTCCCTGCCTTCTAATATTGTTTTTATTTATAACTTGAAATTTGTTTTATTGCTGACGGTACTGTTCACTATTAAGTTTTTAAAAACTACTTTCAGGTTATTCAAGTTATTGAAGTTTAAAAATATCATTGTAATATTTAATCATTGAAGAAGATAATATTAACATAACCTTAATGAAGCATGAAACCGAAAAAAAAACAGAAAATAAAAATATATCAGTCGTATCTGGGACTCGAACCCAGGAACTTCCGGGACAACCGCTTTACCAACTTAGCTAATGGTTTAGGTGAGTATTTTGGCCTTAAATCCAAAATTAAGTTTTTATTAAATAGGTGGTGTTGATTGAAACTACGGTGATCTGAAAGTTGATTCTCCGACAATTGATCCCCCGACACTTGTGCCGTCGACATTTAATTCCCCGAATTTTTGATTTACATGATAGTTAAATGATATGTAGGTAGGTAGGTATTTCGTATTTTCCCGAAGCCGACTGTACATATAAGTATGTCGTCTTTTCTTATTCGACAGTATATCCTCTATGCGTACGTTACCAGGAAGGAAGCACATTAGAAATAATCATTTGGGGGAACAAGTGTCCGAGGGACCAAATGATAGAGGGATCAACTGTCCGGGGGATCAACTGTCTGGGGGATCAAGTGTCGGGGATCAACTGCCGAGAGATCATGCGGCATGGAATCGAAATTACGTAATCAGCACCGACATTTTCATTTTTAATTACTTATTACCATTACAATTTATGATTTTTAAAGCAAGTTTTACACGAAGAAAAGCTCTGCATTCTATGTAATACTTTCTTTGTTCGCATAATGGAAAGAGGGGACTTATTCAAAATGTTACAGTGAAGTACGCATTAAAATGAGATGTAACCTTTCGCTCATAAAAGAATTTATATAAATTATTTCCGAGCAAATTCAATTTTGGTTCCAATCTTATCTTTGTAAGCAAATATAAAAAGGGATTCTAATGCAGTACATTGGAGCGATGTTTCAATTTTACTTGAAATAAATTGATGATCAACCTTTTCGTTCTGACAACCTATAAGGACGGGGTCACCTCTAGTAAATGTATTTATACTTGATATCAGAAGCAAAAGGTAACAGATGGATGCCCTTGAAAAATGCTAAGGTTTTCATGGATAGTCAGACGCACTAATCTGTCCATTTTGAAAAAGCTCGGCTCCAAAATAGGCTATCAACTGTCTGCCTAAAACTTGTCCTAAAATACTTTGAATATATTACACGCCAAATTGAGATCTAGAACCTACTATGGTCACTGGTTATGTGGAAGGAAGAAGAAGCCAAAGGAGATCGCCGATGCGTTGAACTGATCAAGTCCCTAAGCTAAGTCCGTCCACAGATCTCCATTAAGCGCTGGACACTGAGGAGTTGAGGAGCCCGATTCATCAGGGCTACTAGAGCGGGGGTTGGTAACCCCAGTAATGAGGTAACGACTCAATTAGTTTTTTCATAAAACTAAGACTAAAAATCATAGCTGTAATTTGAATTCAGGAATATTTATCATTATCTCTGAACAGTAGGAATCTGCCCTTTGAATCGGCCGAACCAAAATAATTTCACAAGGAAGAATAAAAACACGATTGTAAGAATTTAATATTCTGAATATAATTATTTTCCTGAAAGTGAAAATGCCAAGGAACTTTCGTGTTTATGATTAATCAGGGGAGTTAATATAAAATACGAAATTCCAAAACTCTCCCTTAAAATTCTATTAACTTTGGAAGCGGTTCATTTATAAATTCCTGGAAAAGTGAAACTGAGCTAATTTTTAAGTGATTTTGTGAGATGAAAATACATCTAGCTCCTCTGATCTTAAATACTTAGGAATGAGAAATGACGTAGAGATTCTTTAATCAATAATTTCTAATGGTTGGATAATGTTAATACAGTTATTAAAGCTATTTAGAGGAAATGAAACTTTGCAGAAGTGTTAATAATTATAGGATTTTAATTTATTTTTGTTTATTTGGTAGTCCAACAGTTTTCATAAAAAAATGAACCATTTACAGCATTGCACTTGGGTATTATATATGAGTGAATCTAGTGATTTTAGAAGAATTCAAACTAAAAATAAATAATTTAAAAATTACATGTATTTTGCTGTGCGGAAAGGGAGCAAGTAGAGGGGGGGGGGTCGATCTAGTTGAAATGAATTTGTGTGATTTTATATATAAAAAAAAAACAAGAAAAATAGTGTATATATGTAAAGACGAAAGTTAATAGACTGGTGGTAGTATAAGGTGAGTAGGTATCTGAAGTTAAGGCTCGATAGATCGCCCGTGTGACTTTATGGAGGGTGGTGCAGAGTTAAAGATGTCAAATCATGAGTCGTGCGTGTTAAATATGTGTGATGCCCGAAAGATGAAGGAGTTTTGCTTAGAATTAGTGTTGGATTTATGAAGGCTAAGAATTTGGTCCGACCAGGGGCGCTATTCCCGTTCTTTTTAAGGAAGATTCCTAAACTTTTTCCTTAGGGTTAAAGTTTTCTTACTTAACTGCGGTTCCAGATCTCTCGGATGACAGCTGTCAGTTGAATTCAGCGAGCGACATTCATCAAAAATGTCAATATTAGCGATGTTTTAACAAGAGAAAAACTCTATACTAATTATGTTACCAATTACGTTATTATTTACTTTAAACATAATTAGCTAGTAAACACTATTAAACATTATGTAGATTTTGACTTGTTGACAATTCACGTCCAGCGGGGCATTGAAAAGAGTCGGTACGACCGGCCGAGTCCAATGAATTCGATTCCGAAGGCGGTGGACTCACTCCGATTTATTCACTCACTTCCGGATTCACTCGTTTCGAACTCACACTTAAGGAACGGCAAAGGTGTTGAATTGGAGTCAGAAACGAAAGACGTCCCTATTCATTAGTGTAATAAGGACGATTTTTGATTCCGGAACGGCGGACCTATGCCGACCGAAAGAAATGAAGACCGAGTCCGAGGAATCGAGTCCATGTGGCTAAACTCGAAATTGGAACCGAGTTTTTAAAATAAGTGGAATGCCTCACCTCTTCGATCGACATAAATTCAATTGTCACTTTTAGAACTAGAGACAAAAAGGGTCATTACAATCTAATGAGATAGGTAGCTTTTCATAAAACGTAATTCTTTGTTGAAAGTATTATTTATGATATTTAAAAATAAAATAAAAATGTATTAAAATGAATTATAATATAATGTAATTGTTTTTAAAAGTTTTAGTTCAAAATCTTATGTCACTTGAAGATATTTCATCAATTTGTGTTTTCAAATAATCTCTTGACTATCTGTTTAGGACCCTTTTACTATGTCTCGCCGGAATTCCGCAGTTAATCAAGAAGTCTTTAACCCTAAGGAAAAACGTAAGGAATCTTCCTTAAAAAGAACGGGAATAGCGCCCCAAGTTAGTCTATTGGGAACTCGTAATTGGTTGGACCCGTTGCTGGAGATTGTTGGAGAGAAGCAGCATTTTAAAGGTATTTAGACAAAAATGACATGTTAATATGCTAGTAGTCCAAATCTCGGGTTCCCACCCAAGTGTCGCGGGTTCGATTGGGTCTGAATTGAGTTTCCAGGAGGCCTATTCTCGTTC
Organism: Halesus radiatus; assembly: GCA_022606495.2. Lineage (NCBI taxonomy): Eukaryota > Metazoa > Arthropoda > Insecta > Trichoptera > Limnephilidae > Halesus > Halesus radiatus. The sequence goes on along the minus strand of JAHDVE020002300.1, from coordinate 97,011 downwards.
TTTTTAAGGAATATTCCTTATCCTTTTCCTTAGGATTAAAGACATTATGCTTAACTTCGATTCCGATAACATGTCAATGACAATACATTTAAGAGTTTGTAGTTTAATCAGTACAGAATTATTAAAAAATAATAGGTGTATCACACATGTAGTTTATTAATACTTACTTAACATGTGTAGTTTATTACAATTTTTAGAAATTAAATCACTTTTATCTAATATTTATGGCTTTTGGCATAGGTGATTTGCAAACATCGAAATTTCGTTCATTTGGTTCATTTAATAGCATTATTATGCGATAGATGGCTCAGTAATAATGTTTAAAGTCAATAATTACATAAAACTGATTTTCTCGTTGTTGTTAAAACTACGAAAATTACGATATTTAAAAAAAAAATGTTGGTCGCTGAATGACAGCTGTCATCCGAAAGAACCAGAAACGCAGCTAAGCAAGAAGTCTTTAAGCCTAAGCAAAAAGATAAGGAATTTTCCTTAAAAAGGATCTGAATAGGCCTCCAGGTGAGTATTGGAACTAAAATAGACTTTTGTCTTCAATCGAAGAGGGGCGAAATATTTGCTTTTATAATTTGAAGAATTACAACAACAACAAAAAAATGTTTCGAGGGGTGGGTTTTAATATTCGCTTTTTAGATGATCAGTTTTAATTGGCCGGTGCCTAATTGATTCGATTTTGAGAACAAACGGTAGCTAAATATATAATTTGGTTTTTTTTTTTAAATTTGATGTTGATCTGTATATTGGCTAAATAAGTAGGACTAATATTTTCATCATAATTTATCATAAAAATCGTCACTTACCTTTATATGAGAACTATATATATATCCCTTATTAGATCCACCCTTTGTTCAATGCTCAATTTCAACACTTTAGAAGCCTGCCGAAAAATATTTAAAGAGATTTACCATATTGAAAGAGGTAAACATATGCGTTCCTAACAAGTATACTCGTGGGAGAACCCGTGCACTATTTTATGCTCCGAAAGCGAGAACTTCTGTTTACCAGAATACTCCAATCAGCAGAACGAACTGCTCAACGATACTATATTGACCATTGAATATCACTTACAGACAGGTTTGCGACTATCTTTTGTCCCTTGTGTAATGACGCAGAAATCTTTATTTTATTTTAATTGATTTATTTGAGTATTATCATTCAACCTACTTATAATACTCCTCTTTTAAATACTATTTAATCGTATGTAATATTTAATTAAGTATGCCTGTGTTATATCTTACTGTAATTGCTTTATTTGAGTACTATTGACCATGGACACTGTAAGTATATTAATTATTCTTCTACCTCTATTTTCTACATACTGTATCGTAATTTGTCGTTATATGCCTGGTGATAAAATTGTTAAATTATCCTGCTGACAAACTGCTCTGAAGTGAATTATTCTTTAAAAATAAAAAAAATAAAAAGAAAATTGGGATGAAATGAAGGAATGAACCAGTTGATCATGCTAATCGAGAGGCTGGCGTATGCTGCACCTTTGGACATCGGTAAAATCCTTGACAACGAGCCTAGATGCAAAAAAAAATCATTTTAATGCGCAATCTAGAGTAGACACCACATTACTGTTCTGATTAAAATCATTGATTATATTCAAAACCTTGCTTGAAATACGTTTCATCTATGTTGAGTTGTCAGGTTCTTCCCACACAGTCCCAAACTCCCACACTCAATAAGGCGGATAAAAATCTGAGATCAGGCGAAACTAAAATAAATAAATCTTAAAATAGAAACCCCTAGTTTCGACTTCAATTCTACAACAATTTATTTTAGGCACCTGTGCAAATTTAGTTTTCAATATTTTATATACAGTTATCCAACAAATTTATACCATTCTACAAACCCACAGAGCAAATCTGTAAATCATAAAATAAATACACTTTTTAACTCTATTCCACTCTTTTATTTAATAATTATAAAAAGTGAATTCCAAAATGCATTAAAAGTTGCAAAAATAGAAATATTAAATTTGTAAATAATAGTTTTTGTTTGATTTACGCGAATTTATTGATTCAAAGAGGTAATTAACTAACTAACTAACCATCACGCCGTTTCGCGGGGCTAGGCAGAGAGGACGGACCGCAAATCTGATCCATGCACCCCCTTCCACTCATAAATGCACGTTGCACATCTCATATTTTATCCTTGTTTTCATTTGTCCCCTTTCAATCAATATCCTACCATACAGCTTTCCAACTGAACTTAGCAGGCTAATAGCCCTGTGATTTCCACATTCCATACGTGACCCTTCACCTTTGTATAGAGGCATGATCACAGCCCTTCTACAATCTAATGAGGTGTAATCCTCCTTTAAAAACTGGTTCAAAGAGGTAACTAAATTATATTGAAGTTATTAATTGTTAATATCAGACAACAGAACTTAGTAATAACATAATTAAATTTAATTTACTAAAAAAAAGACGTACACGTAATTAAATATCAAATACAATTCACACATGGATAGCCAACATAGGGCATTATCTACTGCGGACAGATAATAAGAACATCTACAATATAACAAAAAACCATATACATTATTTATTTTTTTAAATTTTTTTTTTTTTCTCATTTCTCAAAACTTCCACAAAATAACAATAAACTTCACGCTATATTTTTCATCTTTTTCCTCGTTTCTTTTTTTTTTAAATCTCATCTTCTTATAATTTAGGATACTAAAATTCTTTAGTGCCTAGTGGGGGTGGTTTATACCAAATCATAATATTTTTATTTGTGAAAATTATTTCAATATGTATTTTCATACTTACTCTGAAATTTAGTAAACACTGTGTGTAAATATGTATTTTTTGGTTTATAAAAATAAAATATATTTTTTTAGTTATTAATTTCTTTGCTTTTGAATCGCCCCTCAGAAGATATTTCAAGAAAATGGTAGCATAAAAATAAGTCGTATTTAGATAAAATGTTCAAAAATCAAATTATTATTTTTTTTTTTAATATAGGACATAATAGAGAAATTCAGTACTTATAAGCAAAAATGTTTACAGGAACAAGTGAATTGCTTTACATGGCTGTATTTCAAAACCGGTTAAAAGTGAACTCGCTTACATTAAATGCGAGTAAAACTAAATATCTAAAATTCTCAATGAACAAAAGAGGCCAACCAATGAATGAGCACACACTCAAATTAGACGAATGTCGAAACAATTTACCTCATTGCACTTACCCGCATATAACCAAAGTTTAAAAAAATATTTGATATTTTGGAATCATAATTGATGATATACACATTAATGGAACTTCTCTAAAAATCTAGTTTTTCAAAAAATTACGAAGTGCCTTGACAATTTGGAAAGTGGAATTTTGGGATGAGGCTCAGCTGAATCAAATTACATAAAACCACTAAATACAACTCATAAATGCATCACAAAGACCATTTTAAAGGTCCCCATAAGAACGGCAATAATGAAAAATTTTAAACATTTAAATTACAATAAAATATTTTGGTTTATCATCTCAAAAAGGACAAAATGGCTATTACTCCTCACAATCAAAATACCAGAGCAAAGCAACTAGACAAGCTAAATGTACCTAAGTGTAATACTACTTTTGGACAAATAAGCTCAGACTTTTTAGCTGTAAAATTATACAACAAACTCTCACTTAGTATCAAACAAAGTAATTCAATTAATAATTGCAATAAGTCCAGAAAAACTTGGCTTAATGAATTAACAGAAAAAGAACTGACTTAAAATAACGTCATAGAAGTTATTGCAAATACCCTGAAGTTGAAATATAGAAGTCGCTGAAACTCCTTTATTCAAAACCTAGCCTCAGCACAAGATCTCCTATTGTGGAGGACTATGAAAAAAATTCTATAATATATATATATTTTTTTAAATATTTATACCTTACCTAAAAATTTCAAAATTAGTGAAATAAAAAAACTTCTGTTATTGAGAAGCAATTGATTACCTGAAAAAAATTATGTCTTAAGTAAATAATATGTGTTGATGGGAATCCTCTCAAAATAATAAAAAACAACAATTGTATTAATTGTACAGCACCGTTTTGGTGAAAAATCACGTCGAGGGCGCTACATAAATGCTAATTAGTGATTGACAAATTCATTAGTGAACAGAGCCAAATATCAACAGTACAACGATTGAGATTTCTTTTGAAAGCCAAATTTCTTAAAGATAAACTACATAGGTAAATACGCTGTTTATTAACAGAATAAACTTTAATTAAAATTTTAAGTCTTAATTAAGCTAGGTACACTGAATACAATTTAATACCGTATTTAATAATGATTTTATTTCTCAATATAAATTAAATGGTACGTAAAATTCATAAAATTATTTCATGATAATGACTGGAAAAAACGTATGTACAATGGACTTGCATCTCTTTGGAAAGTTGGGGTAAGGGAGGTGTGTTGGTTGTTGTTTTTAATTAGGAACGATACCAGGGTGTCAGTAATAAGGCGACTTCTCAATTTACTCTTGATATGGTCCACGCTTAAAAATGAAGCTTAACCGCCCGTCCTTTGGGTTATTATTAAAAAAAGTAGGTAGAAAAATATCGGATATTTTTTAATTAGATTTCGCAATAACAATACGTGTGACTAGTGGCATAACTTGTATGGGAGAGACGAAAATATCATAACACATCCGTTAGCTTCGGCTATATATAATACTAAACGATATGACGCAGGAACAAACTTGACGTATACGAATGTTTTGTGGGTTTTGGGTATAGCTTTTTTGTACCTGAACGTACGGGATACGGCTTGTTGCGTTTGGGCGACAATATATAGGGCGGTTTTAATCTAGATCAACTAGGTATGTGCCAGATTTTTTCCGGAATATGGGGGGGGTTAGGGCGAATCCCACACATCCCATAGACAGTGTTAACAGATACATATAAGATTATAAATGAGAATTTTTAAATAGACGAGTATAATAACAGATAAGAAAACATTATTGATTGAGCGCGTATATGTCGTCATTGGTTCATCGGATTGAAGATGGTCGGGGCCAATATCTTTCTTCAATATGCTTCGATATTCGAATCTGAAGGCTCACGATGAGGATATTTCTGGAGTGATTGATCCTTTCCCTCATTCCTGACATCCTGGTTCTTATTACACTCGAATAACTCGGCTGACTAGTACCTCCTGAATACCCCATTATGATTTATAATCTTCTGCAGCGATACGGGCGGATTTTTCTGTTGTCTAGCTGATTTCTGCAAAAAATTGAATTGTTTATTCAGCTTTTTTTTTAATTTGCCACCTCTACAACGTTTCTAAAAAAATTGCATTAAGTACCGGTTACCCTGGACATATTTAAAAAAGAACATGTAAATTTTATTCATTAACGCCGGTGGCATCAGGTTTATGAGCAACCCGGGTAAACGCAGGGACCCTGCCCAAAAAGAAAATTAGTATTCACGACCAGGCCACAGCTAATCAACAATGCGATGTAATCGAAAATCATCCAGAATAATGCAAATTATTTCGTTGTAAATAGCAAGTAATTAAAGCATAACCGCGATCCTGCACTTATGGGGGTGTATCTAGGATGCATTTCCAGCAACCGATTATTATTTTTATGTCAAACTGGCGTACCTAAATAATATGTTTTTATTTATAATTTCTTATAAAAATTGGTATTCACTTTGTGGCGTTATAATTTTGAGTGTTCTGTATATTCCCGATGAGGAAAGCATCGCTTTCGAAACATGTTGATATTAAATTAACAAAAGTAATTTTTAATTCATTTATATAAATATTTCTCTACATGTTTCGATAGCAATGCTATCATCTTCAGGAATAAATGAATACTTTAATAATAATTTATACTTTTTTTAATACTTTAATACTTTAATACTTTAATACTTTTTTTATTTATTCCTGAAGATGATAGCATTGCTATCGAAACATGTAGAGAAATATTTATATATTTTAATTAAAGTGGTAAATACAAAGTATATTTTTAATTTATATAATTAATAATGCCACAAAGTTACCAAATATTTGAAGAAATTTTAATTCATTTATTTATTTATTATTTTTTTACTTTAATTAAGAACTTAACTTTAGATGGAATTCATTTAACTTTTTAATTTTTGAGTTGTTATATATTGTAACTATTACCTTTGCGGAAAACAGTATCTGAAGATATCACGTCATATCATATAATATATTAAGCATTGGCGGTTTTCTCTAAATTGCGTTTGTCTAGTGAACTCCCATAAAAAAATATTAGAAAATAAGGTAAACTTGTATCATGATTTTACGACAGCTTTATTACATATTACAAATTACTCTTTATTAATTTTACAAATTATTATTTATTCATATTAAAAATTATTATTTATTCGTGTTACAAATTATTATTTGTTCATATTAAAAAATATTATTTATTCATATTACAAACCAATAACCAGACACATAATGTTTTAATATTTTTTTTAGATCGATCTATTTCATGAAAGAAAGATAACATAATATGATATTTATTTTGTTAGTAATGTTGTACTGATAATTAGATATACCAACAGATGGCACTGGTTGCTATATTTGTAATTTGTATAGGCACGGCCTTTTGCGACACTAACACAAACATGTCTTCTGTTTTTGAAAGTATAGATTGATTTCTTGCCGTATTTTAATACATTTTAATATCATAATTGTTTTATGTGAGTAAGGTAAGGTAGGCAGTGCTTATGTGCCTATACGGAATACACGCCTTTGGTACCCGGGAGGGAGTCCGAAATGAATCCCATCTGTACGTTATGAATTCAGCGGCTATGGGATTTTCTCTCCTAAGAAATAGTTCATATAAAACTTACTCGTGGGGCTTTAACGGAAAACCGTGGAAGCGTACAAACCTTGGGTACTCACTAGATGAACGTGTGCGCAGCGACTATCTAGATTTGTTAACACAAAATTTGTTCGGAATAGTCTTTTGCAAGAATCAATAGATATTTTTCTGTGATTATCGTGTTTTAAATTGCCATTAAATTACTGAGATGTTACTTTTTACACAGAAAGTACCATTTAATTTAATATTATTTGTGATTTCCGTATTTAAAACTATATTTTGTAACCAACGGCATTATATTATTCATTAGCCATAAACGTTTTAATGAACCACCGAATTGTTTCATGTTTCTTGTCGCTAATCTCTGATGCAGTGGTATTTTGAAATTCCTTTAGAACCCATCAAGTTTTTATTTTATTTTTAAATTATACTTCCTAAATTCTTACGGGCGTTAACACTGAAAACATAAACCAAGTATGCGCAGAGTAAGGTAATTTTTTTCTTACTTCGACACCTCTTACAAATCGATCAACCATTTTATAAAATAGAAAAACTTTTATTTTATTTGGTCTGTTTGAAAGTCGAAAAGTCTTACGAAAATTGGTATAGATCACACTTCTAGGGATATTCTGTTCGGCGGGTATATACATTAACGAATAAATACGTTGTCAGCTTTTTACTAAGCCATTAGGACGAAACTATCCACAAATCATGGAGCTCACTTATCAGACTCATCGGTTAATAAAACTCTGCCTTACAAGCCGAACCCCATATTGTAATATTTCCTTACCGCATTCTAACCCAGCGCGTAACGTAGTCCGTAGTGGAGGCCTACGGCGCAAAGGTTGCCGAGTTTATTCAAAGTGACGAACAGCCTTCTCGTAGACGCCTACGCCGATCCATAGCCACACCGTAGCTGTAGGCCCGAAATATCGTAGCGCTCTACGCTTTACGTGGACGCGTAGATATTGAATATAGCACTTCATATTTACTAGAGCCTACCCTCAAACCTGAATATTTTTACATTATTACGCACCTCTTTGAAATAACGCTTCTATAATTAGAGTTCCCAGCTTTTTTAACAATATCGTTGGCTTCTTTTAATGTCAGTTTTTTGGTGTAAAACGGTGATTTAGGAAAATGTTAAAATTAATACGGGCAATCGATATTTCCTATAGGTTGATGATCCAATATTTTTAGATAAAGCACAACACAAGAGTGTGGATTATTATTCCCACAATTTAAACATTGTGGTAATTTTGTTTCAAGAAATGGGAAGAAAAGAAGAGGGGAGAACAGAAAGGTTGGGAAGTTCCTGACAATTTGGATTCGTAAACTTAACCTTCGTAAATTAAACATCTGTAAACTAAACATTTGTACACTAAACATATGTAAACTAATAATTTGAAATTAAAACATTACATAATTTCTTCAAAAGATTGGTATTCACTTTATGGCGTCATCATTAACAAATGAATTAAAAATTACTTTGTAATCGACACTTTCTTAATATATATATATATCAACATGTTTCGAAAGCGAAGCTTTCCTCATGAGGAATAAACAGAATACTCAACATATATTGTATTCTGTATATTCCCGATGAGGAAAGCTTCGCTTTCGAAACATGTTGTTATGTATTTATTAATAAAATGATGAATTCGAAGTCATTTTTAATTCATTTAAATAATATATATATTAATTAAACATTGGTAAACAAAATAAAATGGCTTCAAAAGATGTAAAACAACTTTGTGGAGTCATATTTATTAAATTATTTACTTAGTTTTTAATTTGTTCTATTTTCTTATTATTTGCCTACACTTGTTATTATTTTTATTAGGTATATTGTTTATCCCGATGAGGGGAGCTTTGCATCTGAAACATGTAGACATTTACATATTAAATACAGTGGCTTTAAACGAAGTAATTTTTAAAAAAGAGTCATCTAAAATTAATTGTTAAGAAAACATTTGTAAACTAATTAACTATTGTAACATCGGTAGATTTTTTTTTACAGTAACTCCACACAGGAGACCTTGCGGGAAATAATTTCCCTCAAGGACTATATCATCTTTGGGGATGCTGTGTGGAGGGTCTTTTAGAGGATAGGAAGGAGTGAACTTGGGTCTTGAAGAGACCCATGTTATAGGATGGAGGAAACACAGAGGCCGGTAGATCATTCCACAGCCGAGCTGTTGAACGCGAGAACGAATCGTAGAAGCGACCCGTTCTCATGTGACAAATGTCAACCGTGTGCAAATGTTGGGCGCGCGTTTGGCGTGTTTCCCGACTATGCAGCGGTGCCGAAGGGATCAATGACACTAGTTCCTCGGAGCATCTTCCATTAAAATACCGGTAGAACAAGGACAGCATTCCCACCTGACGTCTGTGCTCCAAAGATTGCAACCCGTTTGTTAAGATAGGCGAATGTATCAAATGGACAGCCCGTTTCCGCACAGAATCAACGTTTTTTTTCAGATATTTTGGGACTCCCGACCAGAGGTGGCTGCCAAATTCTACAGTGGGGCGCACTTGCGATTTGTACAGGGTCAGCAGTTGTGTACTATTAAAGTATCTCCGGGCTCTGTACAATACCCCCAGCTTCTGAGAGGCTAACTTTACTCGGGCTTCGATGGAGCCCCCATACCTGAGCTGGTCACTTAAGGTTACACCAAGCATATCAACGGAGGGCTTGTTGGGAAGATTGCTTCCATTAAGAGAGACTAGATTGTCATTTCGATCCCTTTTAGACGTAATCAGACATGATTGGGTCTTTGAAACATTATATTCAAGGTTATTCTTACCCCAAGAGGAGACCCTCTCGAAGTTAAGTTTTAAACGAACGATTTAGATTTACTTCAATAAGTAATGGCCCTTGTGGTCAGCGTCATCCACTCAGCAGAAAGCAAGGCCGCTCCAGGCCTGCCGCTCACCGATCACCACGGTCACCATTAGTGAAGATGATGACACCTCTCCAGAAAGCGCCATCCGCCACAGCTCCCGTGTGGTCAGGCAAAAAGTAACTAAGGATACAACCTTATATCACCGGATGGACGAAGTTCCAGCAACTAGCCGTCGACGTCCGTTCACCATTCTGCAGGGACCTTCTCCATCTCTCACGGCACTCGCATAAACTTATTTGTTTTTTTTTTCAATTGAACCCATTTCCCCAACGAACGAAAATTAAATCCATAAGAGGATTTTCGCGGTTTTACTTATACCCACTTCGGGTAAATCAAATGGACGCACCCCGTCGTCCACTTAGGGACAAACGAAAAAAAATGAAATTATAAAAATAACTTCTCCCACAAAAAAACGTCACACTCCACCGCTGGTGTCAGGTTATGTTTGCCGCCATGTTGAACCGCCGCATGTCGTCCCCGTTTCCTCTCCCGGATATCGAATCCATAGACACGTAATCGACAATAGTACAATGTCGCATCCATGTCAAAGATAAAAATTACGTTACCACATTTGTAAACTAAACATTTTTAAAATACACAGTGGTAACGTTGTACCCTAATCGTAATAAAGTTTAAATACATATGAATAAATATTTAAAAAAAAACACACTTTTTTTTAAAAATATAATTACATTTCAATACACGAAGAATTGATTTGCTTGCATAAACAACATGTTTTTTTTTAAATGATATTAATATTGCCAAACATGTTTTGTTTATTTTTCACCCACCATTCTAGGGATATCACTGTGTGATTAGTACATATAAGTATCAAATAATATAATAATTAAAAAAACACGTAACGACATGAAAACAAATAATATTAGATGGCATTGATATTTTAGAGAGTGACGTAGGAATGATGAGAATATAAATAAACTAAATCAACGAACACCAAAAAAATAGAAAAAACATTTAGAAAGAGACAAACTTGAGAGTACTGTGAAATGGCAAAACAAAGGTGGCTCATACGAAAATCAAAGTTTTTAAAAACACAATGGTCCAAGAGAAATACTTTACTTTAACCAAATAAGGATCATATTCTAAGATAATTTATATTTGGACTTTTTTATTATTTAACGCTTTGCAAAGAAGATAATTCGTTCAAGTCCATTTTAAAACTCCTTGGAGAAAATGGACTTTAACGCCGAAACAGCTGACACAATAATATAAACTATAAATAGTTGCAGGACTTAATAATATCATTATTAAATTTGATTTACACTAAAATTAAAAAAAAAAATTAATCGAAATTTAAACACAAAAACAATTAATTTGATGTTTTGAGTTGTTTCTAAAACAAACTATCAAACGCGAATACATGAAAACATTTGAATACGAACAACGCATTTGAATTCAATGACGAAGTGAGCAGCTTGGTTTTATCATAGTAAGGACATTTTTTAGTACGAAGGTAATAAATATATATACAATTAAGAGGAACGGCTGTGATGCCTGTTTCATACATAACTTAATTTCGGATTTGAGGCCAAAATACCCATCCAAAATAAATGATATATATTTTTTTAAATTAAAGGCTTAGTAAATATCTAGTAAGGATGAAAAGTAATTTATTTATTTTTGTTTTAAATTATGAAGTATATTCATAATTTTATAGGCAACTTTGAAAATTATTTTGCGGGTTTACCGTTTTTTTTTAAAGGTCATATTTGCTACGTAAACGCGATTACGTAAATAATAATATAAAAACAAAAATTTAAGAAAAAAAAAACGTTTTTTCGGGTGAATATTTTAAATTATGTATGACAAATTTGTTTTCCAATGTAATTTGGTCATTTTTAATTCAATTTAGAGTCCACCATAATGCTTATTAAATCACCGTTAGCCCCCAAATAATTGTTAAAGGTGCCTCTAAAATCGCCGTAAATCAATTCCTTTAATGGCCTATATTTCATAAAGTAAAACAAAAATAATCCGTACTAGGTATTTACTATACTTCATGATGAAAAAAAGATCATTAGGTTTAGGTAAGTATTTTGGCCTCAAATCCAAAATTAAGTTTTGTATGAAACAGGCCGCACAGCCGTTCCTCTTAGATGATCAGACCGATAACGAATAAGAACAAAATGTATTGTGTATCATAGTTATTATGGTAAAAAATATTTATCGCGCAGAGTTCCAAGTCCTCTGATTATTTGTACCTTTTAAACATTTTACTCTAATAAAAGGTTTTATATAAAAAAATATTTAAAAGAAAATAATAGAATTTTTTTTCTGAAACGTTTAATTTCAAGTTGAATGCTGAAAGTCAAAGAAATAATAATAATAATAATAACCTTTCAAGTTGTCTAGGTCTAATGTCTGGTCATCTTGTTGAAAAGCGCAACAGAGTGGGACGCAAACAGTTTTGGAGGGTGAGATATTTACTGTGGGGAAGGAGTAACGGGTTGGGGGTGCAGCTAGCGGGTGGGGGGAGGCTCGCAGGGTGCAATAATACTTTCCATTAATAATCTGTAAGGCATTTATTAATTTACTTTGCTAACCTGTTGCATTTACCTGTTTTTAATTGGAAAGTGATGCGATTTTAATAGATTTTATACTTATCCGAAGGCGCATAAAAATTTCAGGCGTTTTTAATGTTTTTTTTTATGGGGGCCTTTTTTTAATATTGTTTTATATAATTGGAGTTTGTAAAAGCTAAGCTACTGTAAACAGCCTGTCGCCAGAAGCTTACATGAACAACATTATGTAATAAAAGAGAAAATAATAAACAGTGTTTATCTTAAGTGACCTGCCAGGTAACTATTTAATATTAACTGCCGGTACATAAAATTAATAACATGTATACTTTAACGCGGCATCACGTTCATTGGTCAAATACATTGTACAAATAGTTTGGTATTTCAGATCGATGAACTGGTGAATGCAGTTTGTTAGCCGTAAGTTGTAATAATAGATTGTCTATAATTAGTGATAAGATAAGAGCACTTGGAAAAAAAATTTTTGAACAGCACTTTTGAAGTGATTTTTCACGAAAAATAGCAAATCATCACGCTCTGCAAATCATCAAATTATTAGTATTATTATTTAACAGTATTTAAAAAAATATCTATAATACGATTTTTGTTTCATAAGCATTTTTGAGGTCGTAGTGTCCTCCTGCAATGTAGGAATGAAATGCTATTTTTTTTTAGAAAAAACCTTATTTTTTCTATTATGTTTTCATACGAAGCGGTAACTTCGTGAAAACAATAACTTTTTTTTTTAATATGCTTCTTTCCGACCGAGTTTCGCTACTACCTTAGCTTCTTCAGGGCAGTATAATACTTATAATAATATTTTGTTAAATTATTTTTTTTCGAGAGAACGACATCACAAACGGCCTCCATAGTCGAGGGGTAAGGCTCTCGACTACTGAATCTGGCGAGCTAGGTATGTCGCCGATTTAAGTACAAATAAGATCAAATAAATGAAAAAAGTTCGACTTGTTTACAAAACCGTATTTAGGTCGACTCTTTTATAAAAGTTTTGTATTTTGCTTACTACAATCCAAATCACGGGAAATAAACGTGATCGAGCGTGAACTAGGCGGATGCCAAAATGGGTAACACGTGACCTTTGCCTCCAGCCGTCGAAATGGAACTTTGAGGCGAGTCTATTCATTCTGACGTTTGTTGGTTTCATATAATAAAGGACTGTTGCTTCGATATTTCGCGAGCCCTCGATTAGTCACCACTGCGCAACTGTCAAACTGTTTCAGGTCGGTGGGGTGGGTTTGGGGGAAACAATCTGCGCGCGGTGGCCTCCCCCTCCCCCCACGCATCCCCCCATCACCAACAAGCGGGGGGGGGGGGGTTAACAGCTGGGTCAATAACTGCACGTAGATTAAACCAGTGTAACCTTCGAGTCTGGCGCCATCTATTGGAAGTCATTAGATTAGGGAGGTTACTTAGCTGGATTGGAATGGCGATACGTCTATTGGGCGCGCAGGTAATGTTTCACTTTGTTTTACTTACAGTTAGTAGCGGATTGAGGAATACATTTAGAGAAGAAGCAAGAAGTGTGGACTAAGGTGGGGGAGTGGTATAAGGTGAGATTGATGAGGGGTTTGACACTAGGGGATGATAAGTGAGAAAATACATCATAAAATGTGTTTAAAGTTTTCATAACCCCAAATGAAATATAACAAAATAGTTTTTAGAGCTGTGCACGAATTATTTGGGATAATTAGGAACACCAGTTCATTTTTAAAAAAAATCAGACGTTCTAACTTAAATGCCAAGTTAGTATTCATAGTTAAAATTATTTTTAAATTTATAGTTTTTCAACGTACGCCAAAACGTTCACCATCTGTGGTCGGTCGGTTTTGAGGTTAGATTGTCAAATGTCAAAACAAGGATGCGCTTTAACGCACATGATTTCATTTATTCTATCACTAAACATGAATAATAAAATTATGTACCTATTTGAAAATTTAACTCAAAAAATAATAATAGTATACTATTGTATGAAGCTATCACTTTCTGTATAACTATATAATTAAATAAAACAATCAAACTGTGTTTTAAGCACTTTTTTTTATTTTTAACGCCGACCGATTTCGGAACAACTGCTCCAGCAGGGAAAAATATGAACTAAACACTGTGACACCTAATATGTATGTTCTGCCATAATTTTATAATATTGTTTAGTATGCATTTTCTCCTGATGATGGAATGGTTGTTCCGAAAACCGCTAACTGGATAGCTTTGCTGTGTAAATTGGGTACGCAACCGTACAATTCATGGATATGACTTTCCAAAGAGATGAGTTGAAAGTTTCGCTCTGAATTCCGTCGAGTCTTTAATCAACCTTAAATCGTATGGCTGTTTATTTCAGGCTTTGGGCCTGACACGCCGAAAGCACGCTCACTAAGCTTTGTATCTGGTGTGCGCTTTGGTTTTTTCAACCTTCCGATAGATGATGACGTTGCTGATCTAAGAGTTGACTGTCGTGAATTGGAATTTTCATGGATGCACAGTCCGATAGGTACGCCGGAGCCATCCCGTTGATTAATTAAAAAAAATCATCTAGCAAAGTTTGAAGTGGATTCTTTCAGGACATTTGAGCTAGCGAAGGTTTTTGAGATAAGGGAGTATTTAGATACGCCGGTAATAAGTCTTGCCGCAGCGTTGAAAATAGATTATATTTTGTTAATTGATATTTGGGGAGACTCGCATACTAGGTACTTTCAGACAATCATATCCATAAATTGAAGAAATTCACTCATAAATTGCATAGCTAGGCTAGCCGATCGGTGCTCACCTAAAGTCACTTATAGAAAAAGTTTAAAAAATTCACGCATCGGTGCGCAAATGCGTCCAAAGCCCACAACACTGTAAATAACTAAAAGTGTAAGAAATAAATAAAAAGTGGTAAGATCCATTAGAAGCTTCTTACGCTTTTAAGGTGATTTAATAAACATTTTCCAGTCCTAAAAATTAAAAGTATTTCAAATAAATGCCAACTCTTCTTGTGCCACCAATCTTCTAATAAATGTGACATTAATAGAAAAATACAAAAGGAGGATGATATAGCAACTGTAAAAATATCATCTCTATACTTTAATTTTCTAATAAAACTGTGTTCATGTGAAGCGACCTGCCAGGTAAGTATGTTTTTCTGTATCTGTTTGTTCATAATTAGGTAAAGAATAGGAAGTAAGTTTTGTACAGCGCCCTTGAGGTGATTTTTCACAAAAACGGCGCTATACAGTTAATCCAATTATTATTAGGTTATAATTATCTGTTGGTCGTTTTAATAAAGATTTTAACATAAAATAGCTAATTTAAGGTAAGCTTTAAATTAATTTATCCTAAGGTCAAGAACTCGTTATATCCCTAAGGTCGAAGGGCGCACACATAGGTCAATTGTGTCTAAATATAGCCTGAACCCGTTCAGCTTCACCCTCACGCAGTTTTACGTATTTCAGTTCAGTTCTTGGAATCACGGGAAAGGTTTTCCTAGTAAACAATATTTAATAAGTTGATTGATATATATATTTAAAATAAAAATAAAATCAGAAATCTTTTGTGTGTTACTATTATAACTGAAGTAGGTAACTTATGTGTTAAGAAAAATATGATTTTTTTTTTAAATTCAGACAAGCGATAAAGTACCCACATTAAATGTTTTACAATAGAGATCAACAAAATTCTGTATTTGAAATGTGCGTTACTTATTTATTTAATTGTTGAGAATGTATGTTATTGTAGTTATTTCTTAATTTTCAATAAATCGATTTTTTATTGTTATTATTTATTTGTAATCAATAAATCAAATGATTTTTTGTTGTTGTTATTACTTATTTGAATTCAATAAATCTTAGAGCCGTTTTCGAAAAAAAAACACATCAACAGTGGTTAGGTTGACATAATTAAGGGTTAGGATAGGTGGTTTGGTTTAGTTTGTTTTATTTTGGATAGGTTGGGTTAGGTTACGTTAGGTTAAGTTAGGTTACGTTAGGTTAGGTTAGGTTCGGTTCGGAACGGTTCGATCAGGTTGACTTTACTTTGTAATTTGATAAACGTCACTTTGGCGATATGTCTACGTCTACACCTATATCTCTCGAAGATGACCACTCATATGGAGATAAATGAGTGGATAATTAAAGACGATTAATTATTTAATAATAACCCGGCCACGTTTTTTATCAATCTTTATAAGCTGTTACGTCTGTTCCATGGACTATGACAGGAAAGTCACCGTACCCAGTGCGTATCATATTTGCTTTTTTGGTACAGGCTTCCCTAATGTGGACCTAACCAATATAGTTTTGACTAGGTATTAGGTAATATAAACTGTAACAAACAATTCAATGGTCGGGTGATTATGTGATACCCGAGGAGTGTTTAGGTACCACCTATACGTATGTGTTTACCACCCGGGGTTATATAACCACCCACTCTCTCCTACTCCACCCAATCCCACCCTGAGACATCCTGTCGGAGCAACCGAAATTTTCATAGTAGCACACTTCTCAAAAAATCTTCTTGGCCTTCGGATAATGTCAACAGATGTCATTATTGCATAACATGATTAGGTTTAAATTTATGATTTTTAAATTGGCCGATATACTCAGACTCTTCCCATCGTGTGGTGAAAAATCCAGATAATATTTGAAGGAAAATGGACAGAAAAATTACCTTTCCAAGGCCGACGATATTTTTAATGTTCGGCCCTTCCTGTGTCGAATTATATACGCAAGAGCCAAGACGCCTTAAATTATGAATTAATTCAAATTTACGTTTAACTGTAAATTGGGGAAAAAGCTGGCTACCTAAATTAGAGCTCCTCAAAGCAAACAAAAATATTTTTCTTGCTTTAAGGAGCTATTTAAAAACACTTTTTACAAGAATTGATTGAATTGAGTGACCTCTCTCACTACTGAGTGCCTTCAGTATTCCCAAGAGGAACGGCTGCGCTGCCTGTTTCATAGATGACTTAATTTTGGATTTGAGGCCAAAATACCCATCCAAACTGAATGACATATTTTTTTTAATTACCGGTTTAGTAAATATCTAGTTCACATGAGAAGTATTTAATTTATTTTTGTTTTAAATTATTATGGTCATGAAAAAAAAATCATTTTCTTAATATTAGAGGCAACTTGAAAAATTATTTGCGGCTATATTGTATTTTTAAAAAAAATAGCATATTTCCTAAGTAAATGTGATAACTTAAATAAAAATATGAAAACAAAACATTTTAGAAAAAAAACCTTTTTTGGGTCGATATTTTAAATTATGTACGACAAATTTATGTTCCAAAGTAAATTGGTAGTTTTTAATTTAATTTAAAGTCCCCATAATGCTTATTTCAATATTTATTTTAAATTTTATTTTATATTTCTTTATATTTTCAAAGTAGACGAGGTAACACTTTTTTTTAAATCACAGTTAGCCCCCTAATAATTGTTAAAGGTGCCTCTAAAATCGCGAAAAATGGCCTATATTTCATAATGTAAAACAAAAATAAATAAATTACTTCTAATCCGTACTAGATATTTACTATACTTTTTGACAAAAAATAATATCATTAGGTTTAGGAGAGTATTTCGGTCTTAAATCCAAAATTAAGTTTCGTATGAAACAGGTCGCGCAGCCGTTCCTCTTAATAGATATCTGAAATGATTTGCTATACCTTCGGCCCTAAAACATTCCCAATTTCGGGGAGAGGATATAGCTCCACTGACTTGGGGTAGTGGGACCTTTGCACGATAACCACAATATAGCTGAGAAAAAAGAAATTTAGAAAAGAAATTTTAAAGAAATTTCTTTGTGAATTTTAAGATTATCCAGAAATAATTTGTTTTAATATTTAACAGAATAAATATGTACTTGTAATTTCCCCGTTTTATGTGGTAAGTAGTCATTTAAAATAAGGTTATTTTAGAACATTTGTAAATCCAATTTAATTAAACTTTTTATCGAAATGGGGGTCTTTCCAAAACATCTAATAAATAATTATTTATTTTTATAAACAATAATTATTAGCCTGAAACACTCATCCAAATTGAAAAAAACCTTCCGAGAAAAGATAAATGTCGCCGACAGGACTCGAACCTGCACCCTTCTGATTGCCGGTCAGATGCTCTACCGTTGAGCTACGTCGGCTTTTATTATATTTCACCTGTAAACAACCAACTTTATTAGTATGAGAAAGGCTTGTAACGGCTAAATCCCTCAATAGATGGCGTCGAGACAAATTATGTCTACATTTTATTGGTGAAAAATGCTTTGACTTTTGACAAGATTTGTGTGCATGTGCGCTATGCACATAAATCTTGTCTTAAAAACTTTAGTTTATCAATTAATAAATAATTATTTGTAATATGTTCTTTTCTTAAAAAAACTCTTGCCATATATCGGATTATTGTTTCGCCGTTTCCTAGTTTAAACAAATCCTAGGCCAGATACTTCATTCTGATTGACCTCAGCAACGTAAAACGAAAAAGTGCCGTTATAATTTAGTCCTTGGTTGGAAAGGATTGGCCGTTTGCGGCTTACGATAAAGAATGATCGGGATCCCTCACAAAGGCGAACTCGCCGACTCGGCGGATTCGTGAAGAAACCTTTAATCAACTCCGGACTGAAACCTCCGCCAAAAAATGTTACCATTTAGGAGAGAACACTTTATCGGACGATTTGCCACGGAAATATTTCATCTGGCACTTTACACTGAGGTATTATACTGTATAGGGCAAGGGGTTCCAAAATGTTTAATACCGCGATCCACTTTTAATAGCTTTAAGTAACATGATACAAAGATCGAGGTTTATTAATACGAACTTTTTAAGATTAATAACAACAACAAAAAAAACAGAATTTTATAAAATGTTTGAAAAAAAGTGGAAAAAAATTGAATATCGTTACATGCATTCATGTTATTTACGTTTGTGATTTAAGAGGAACGGCTGCGCCGCCTGTTTCATACAAAACTTAATTTTGGATTTGAGGCCAAAATACCCATTCAAACTAAGTGACATATTTTTTTTTATTAAAGGTTTAGAAAATATCTAGCACGGATGAGAAGTATTTTATTTATTTTTGTTTTACCTTATGAAATATAGGCCATTAAAGGAATTGATTTTTCGCGGTTTTAGAGTCACCTTAAAATATATTAAAATAAGAATTATGGTGTACTTTCAATTAAGTTAAAAACGACCAATTTACTTTGGAATACAAATTTTGCCGTACATAATTTTTAATATCGAGCCGAAAAAAAGTTTTTTTTATTAATATTTTGTTTTTTTTTTTGTTTTTTTACGTAATCATACTATTTACATAGCAAATATGATTTTTTTTTAAATACGATAAACCCGCAAATAATTTTTAAGTTGGCTCTAAAATTATGAAAATTGATTTTTTTCTATGGCGTGCACGGCATAATTTGAAACAAAAATAAAGAAAATACTTTTCACCCGTGCTAGATATTTACTAAATCTTTAATAAAAAAAATGTATCATTCAGTTTGGATGGGTATTTTGGCCTCTAATCCAAAATCAAGTTATCTATGAAACTGGCAGCACAGCCGTTCCTTTTAAGCGAAGGATCGAGTTTCATTGGAAATATTTAAGAAATGCATGTATGTATTTGGTGGCCATGGGGGTTCATGGTTCCTGAAGAAGAAATAGCTGTTCTGTCGATTGTAACACTTTAATTAACACAATATTCAACTGGGTGACTTGCGTCTAACTCAGCTGCTGTCTTGCGGTAAAAGGAAAGCGAGTGAAACTGTTTCATTCCCTTTATTCTACATACTACTGCAGTCTCACTCACAAAAGTCAAAATGACAATTGTTTTCGTTACGTATTATTTTTAAGGTGTAGAAGCCTTCAAAGATCGTTAATATCATAATACTTTGTAATTTTGAACTAATCAACCAATCTTACATATAAATATATAAGTTTGAACATACCTTCCCGTAAAAAAATATCAAAAAATGTGTCCTACTTTTTGTCCTGTTTTTTCTTCCAAATGTATCCTAGAATATTGTACAAAATAACTACAAAAGTACCCATTCATAGTTATAAGAATTCTTACGTGATACTTAATTTTGTCCATTACCGACCTAAAATTAGCTGGCGACCCACAGATTAAGGAGCCTTCACCATAGGAAAAGTGTTCACTTTTCACTGTTCAAGATTCGGACCCTAAAGGGTCTCCGAATAAGGGTTTCATTTATTTGTGTCTTTCTCCCTGACCAGTAAGGGGACATTACTTGAAACCTTCAAGCGAACATGCTATACCCCGCAATGAATGATCTCCTACTTGGCCCTTTGTAGGACTATTGTGATTATTTTATCACCCGTCAAGAACGACAATGAAATATATAGGAAACCAAATTAGCAGTATTTCTTTCCGAAATACATTGAAATTTTTGAAAGGTGTAATCTTTGAATAACATAAATCATCAACTCGAGAATCTAATTGATCATGAAACTATCATAAGATACCGTTTGTCCTAAATACGCATAAGAAAAAATGCCAGATAATGGGAAACCGAAAATCATGGTGGACGACTGGAAGCGAATAACTTAGGACTGGAGCCGGTGAATGGAGGAGGCCAACTCTTATTCAGAGACGTAACGCAAGTAATCCTAGGAAAGGAAACACAGTTCAAAGTATTTCAATTCGGGATGCCGGTTTTTCCAAGAATTGAATATCCAGGAACTTCCCGATCTTCTTCTTCCCCATGTCCTTATTCTCTGCACGACTTTTAGCCTCACAACATTGGAGATGTCATAGTCCTACAAGCCGAGGCTGGTAGGAACTCAAGGTAATAAGTACCTGTCACATAAAATTAACGATACATTTAGTGGAATTGAGTACAAAAGAAACCAAATTCTTGAGTGGGTCATTGTTAAAATTGTAAAAAAAAATGTTTATTACTGGGATAGTGAATAATGAAAATGTGTGGGGTAAGGTAATACGCATTTGGATTGCCATTCTCTCTTTCACCCCTGCAGCGATTTGAGTGATAAATTGGAAGTTGTTGCTTTTTATTAAATAATTCAATTGATAATTTACAAATCAAGAGCGTGATGGTAATTTAAAAAAAAATGTCTTCTACACATAATGCCATTTTGGAGCAAATGGCTTCACGTTTGGTGAAGAATTCTTTCAGTCAAGCGCAAACTTGTAACACAATACAGTCAATCATTAACCTAAGCTTGTATTAGTTAAGTCTCGGGTATAATTAATCTGTCAGTTAATTCTTCAGTGTTCCCCACAGCTGGAAAGAATAGCTCATTCTTATTAGTTCTAATCTCCTTCTTTTCTCCCCCAAAGCAAGACTCGGTGAGTAATTGCCGCGGCAGAGAGTTTACCAAAATAAACCACGGTTTAAGAAAAGATCCAAGAATACACGTGTACTCACTTTACTAATACGCTTTTTACTACAAAGAAACCCAGGATCAATTATTCGGATAATGGCATTGACTTATCGCTGAAATTTGTCTTTGACAATATTTTTTAGTCCATGTTGGTGGCATTTTTTTAACTGTCAGTCTAAAAAAATATGTTAGTATGTTCACCTCTTCAAAAAGTTTTAATCTCACCGTATTTAAGAATTAAATATGAAAACAAACATGAATAAACATTGCTTTCTACTTAAATATAATATCTATGAGAAATGTGAATAAATAGGACGCACTTATATGTAGCTATTGAAACAGTAGTTGATTTATATATTTTTTTATTTTTATATTGTATCTGTGTATGTGTGAAAATAAATCAATTAAAACTTACTTTGTATTCACCACTTTATTAATATATGCATATCAACATGTTTCGAAAGCGATGCTTTCCTCGTCAAGAATATATAGAATACATGAAACATGTTGATATAATTTTTTTCGAAACATGTTGATATGTACATATTAATAAAGTGGTCAATACAAAGTAATTTTTAATTAATTTATTAATAATAACGCCACAAAGTGAATGCCAATCTTTTGAAGAAATTAAATATGTTTTATTTTATTCTAAAATATTATATTTATTTCATTGTAACATTTTCTCTCATTCAAGATTTTGTAGTATTTTTGGCTTTCTGTTTTTAAAATTTGTACTCTAATTGAAAAATAAACATCAATCCGAGTATTCATATGTATAATTAATAAATTTGGCTACAGAGACAGCTTTAAATGTAAAACTAATGTAACGTTACTTACTTTTTTTTTAAGTGGACCAATGCGCTTGAATAATAATATAATTTATTATTATAACAAAAATAACTATTAAATGTTCATTCTATTAAGAAACGTTTGGACACCCTAAAATTCCGCATTCCGCTTGAAATTCCATCTGCTGTGCACGCTGTTTATATGATGTACTCGTCTGCTCCGCATCGCGCAATAGAAATAGATCGGGACACGTCAATACATTATACTCGTACATGCCGCACAACTCTCTTCACGCAAACTAACTACTTCAAAAAGCAATAAGGGGAATCCGATTAAATCCGGAAAATCGCTTTGAAACTGAAAGGTGGATTCTTTATTTCTATATCGTATTAACAATAGATTATATATAATTTAATATAATGTAATTTAATATTTTTTAAATGAAATCCTCAGCACGGAAATCCCATTGAGGATATCATTATTTGTTATAAAAACAGAAGATAATAAAACATTATTATTATTATTAAATATGAATTTACAATGCAGATCTGCGATCTCCCGAGATTAGAATGGGAAAAAAAGGATCTAATGAGCTATAAAAAATACGAAAACACTGTGTAATCAGTGGGGAACGGCGAATCATTGCAGAAAGTTGATGAGTTTTGTGCGCTTTGAAACATAGTTTGCGAGAGATGGTAAGTCTAAGGAGATTGACAGAAAGATGAATGCAAACAATTTAATTGATGGAGATTTAGCAGAATTGCCTGCAGTAGTCTCACTAGTAGTAATAGCGTTATTAAGAGAAACAAGGTTTGCAGCCCACAATGGAATTATGATTTATGCGATTTATAATAGAGTGGCATGGAACTGGCAGAGGAAATATGAATGTAGACTGAGCGTAATTACAATCACATCCCTAAGGTATAGGCGAAGAAAAATCATGAATCTG
Source organism: Halesus radiatus (assembly GCA_022606495.2). Classification (NCBI taxonomy): domain Eukaryota; kingdom Metazoa; phylum Arthropoda; class Insecta; order Trichoptera; family Limnephilidae; genus Halesus; species Halesus radiatus. The sequence continues at coordinate 73,647 of JAHDVE020002300.1, read as the reverse complement.
AAAAATCATAATCCCTCAATCTTTCCCATCGATGGATGGATACGTATTTTTCACTTTTTTGGTTGTGTCTAAAAACGCCGTTTTATCTCTAGTAATGGTGAAAATGATGGTTCAGTAATGCCCCCTGATTATATTGGTCAACGCATTTGACTTGAGTCGGTAGTTCACGGTCTCGATTCTAGAAATATGGCAAAACATTAAAATTATTTTTATTCAATTTGTGGGCACTACCAATCCTGGTGTATGGCAGTGAGACATGAAACTGGCAGAGGAAGGGTGAAAGTAGGCTGAATGCCGTAGAAATGAGATCTCTGAGGCGAATGTGTGGTAAAACAATGTATGATCGTGAGATTCGTAAAGAATGCAAGGCTGATGTAAGAGCGTATAAACGAAGAAAGGAAGTGTATGGAGAATATACGACCCGAATGCTAATGCTAATGCGAGAAGAAGCCGGGAACGCCGGAGGAAGACATGGCACGGTCAAGTGAATCACATACTTGAGTCGGGCCGTGTCAGAAGTCGGAATTTTATTTATTTATTTATTTATTCAAGTTTAGAAGACTTTTATCACATTAATCATATATATTACACTTTTATACAAAGGACTATGAAAATATAGTACATACAATTATAATAACTTTCATAGTAACCTTTGTAACTAACTTAGTCAGTTAGTTACAAAGGACTATGAAAATATAGTACATACAATAATAATTACTTTCATGGTTCTTTGTAACTAACTTAGTTAGTTAGTTACAAAGGACTATGAAAATATAGTACATACAATAATAATTACACTGTAAAAAGTATGTAGTTACAGAGTAATGAATAACAGTAGCTTGTAGCTTTAGCTTGTAGCTTTACTTGTACATTATAACTGCAGGTTGTACAAAAGAGTATAACAAGTAGTTTGGTACATAATGTAATAAGATAACCATAAAAGAAGTAAGAAGGTAGAGACCATGTGAGTAGCTAGTTACAGCGCAATGGGTGGATAATAGGTTTATAATTATGACATTGTAAAACATAAACAGTTAAAAAACTTAATAAATTTAATAAAAACATTCAAATAAACTGATTTTTTGGCTAGACACAGTGTTGTAACGGTAAACATCCATTGAACTATACTCATTAGCCAATAACAGAAGAGAATGCATGAAGTGATGTATGAATGTGAATGAAGCAATAAGTGTATGCCAATATCGAGTAGGCGTGATTGTTAGTTAGTTAGTTAGCCACGCCTGGGTGTCGTTTCGATTATTGTAGAAACTTACAAAAGTGTTCTACAGAAGTTGTTATGAGAATATTTGATAATTGAATAAGTTTCATAATCCATGCAAAGTCTTCACGATACTTTATTTCTTCATGTTTTACCAATTCGTCCATTTGAGAGTGGATAACAGTCCCGCGTTCTGCACCGGAGAAATATTACGCAGTCTAAATAGTTCTAGTTTTTCTCAGAAATCTCAATAATAAGTACTCCAACCGATACTCTAATGTTCATCAATGCGTACTCTAATACAGGTATTTCAATAAGGACTCCAGTCCAGGGATACGCGGGTAACTGTAACTAGTAACAAGTTTTAATAAACTTCTCGCAAATTAATTAAAAAATATGCTTAGTATTCACCACTTTATAAATATACATAGATATCTACATGCTTTCATTATCAGGAATATATGAATGCTAAAAATAATAATGTGAAGTATAGTCAATTTATAAAAATTAGAACACAATAATGGAAGAATAGACAAATTATAAACAAAGTAGGTAAGTAATTATTTTTATTATTTATATTAATATGAAAATAAATTCAAGAGATAAGCTAATTAAAAAAGAAAAAAGATTATTTATTAAATTTAATTCACCATTAACGCTTTTTGTGATTTCCAAAATTTCAAATTTCTCTAATTCTGAGCCGGTTCGGTTGTACTCGTATGTAACATTTTTAAACCTTTGTTTATATCAAATGAATAATAGGTTTCTAAAATATGATTTGCAAATTCAGAATAGTTTTTATTATTTAAACACCTTAGGTGTTCCTTAACTATATTGCAATCATTACAAATCAATTTATATACCGCCGAATATTTGAAATATTATCTTTATCTTTGTTATTTAAAATATATATATTTTTTAATTTATTGTTAGCATAAAATAATTTCCTTTTTAATTTCTAATACGAATTTGTAATTCAATGTTTTATAATATTTTTTTATTAGCATTATTGATTAATTACTTAATTCATTATTGTGTTCTAATTTTTATCATTTATCTATACTTGAAATTATTTTTAGTATTAAAATATTCCTGATGATCACTTTCGAAACATGTATCTATGTATATTTATAAAGTGGTGAACACTAAGTATATTTTTTAATTCATTTATTAATAATGACGCCACAAAGTGAATACCAATCGTTTGAAGAAATTATAAACTTGTCGTAGTTTCGCGGTATGCGTTGGTCGGCACGCTCGTTGCTCACTTGTTGTTTGTTTATCCAGAGCATTCTGGCGCCCGGCTATTACATAAAACAGGACAATTTCAATTAATTCTGAAATACTTCGATACGCGTCTCTGCGCAATACGCCACCTCTGCGCTCTAGACTCTGGGGTCACAGCGTCCGGAGAACGCACTTAAAATAGTCTCTCCAGGGTCGTACTTGACTTGACTTATTTCTTAGAAAATAAATTATTCCGATGTAGGTTAGTTGAAAAATACAATGTTACAAGAGGTCCATTAATCCTGCTGGCAATAGCACAAATAATGACACAATCCTATATCAATCCTTATTCTCAAATACTTGATTTCAACACCTTAGAAGCCTGCCGAAAAATGTTTTTAATTACACATTTTTTTATGTCCATCAATCCACCTATGTTGAAAGAGGTAAACTTATGCGTTCCTAACAGGTATACTTGTGGGAGATTCCATGTATTCTTTTATGCTCCGAAAGCGAAAATTTCTGCTTACCGGAACTCACCAATCAACAGAGCGAATCATTTCCTCAACGATGCTCCATTGACCGTTGACATTTTCAATGTCACTTACACACCGTTTAGCGACTATCTTTTGACCCATGTCACAAAATAGTTATAAAACTGCCCCTATGAGTTTTTATACTTCTTCATCAACCTTTCACTTTATTTATTCCTAATACTCGTCTCGTTTATATTTTACTGTAATGTATTCTACATATATAATATCTGTATTATATTGGTGTAAACCTGAATTTAAAAAAAAACTTTTTTAAACGTCGATTGTTCTATTAACATTTCAGAATACCCATAAAGCCATCTTTGTAATATCCTAAAGGAAAACTTAACTGTCAATATCACAAAACTCAGTCATAGAAGCGTTCATATATCACGTGAAAAGTTATCTTTTCAAGATACGTAGTTCTTTGTTCTATACAGAAAAAAAAAATTATCACGTCAAATGTCGTGAAATCATAAACCGTTTTCGACATATTTATCGGGACAACAGCAGTGGCGTGCATTGTTCCTTGACCAAGGATAGGCTGTAGCTTTTCAGGGGTTAATTATCATTATTCATCGAACCATAACTAGCGATGGGTCATGACTCATTTTGTTATGAGCGGGGGTCACAGAACCAGCTCAATATTTTCGTACGACTCAATTGAACAACGGCTCATTTAAGAGCCGGGACGTATTAAGAGCCAACTCCCAGTTCATGGGCTCATACTCCAGTTCATACGACTCCCAGCTTCTACGGTTCCCAGCTCCCAGGATGTAGGTGTAGATACAGAACGTCCAGATGTCAGACTGTAAGGCTCCATTCACGTACTATACAGTGCCTACACACGTGTAAATGCGGTGATTATTCTTATCTCTACACATAAATGTCCAAACCCTTAAAAACAACTGCTTTTAGATGCGTCATGACGCCAAATATTAATTACAATCCCACGGTCAATTAAAACAATTTATTTAAAGTTGCGTCATCGTAGAAATTAGTTAGAATACTGTCGAACATCTGAGATATGTTTATATTTTTAAATAAGTAAACAACCTTTCTTAAGTGGCTCCAAGGTTTGTCAAAAAGAGTCACAGTTCTATTGAGTCGTGGTATAGTTTACCAGGAGTCGTACACTTACGACTCATCAAAATGAGCCGGCACAAATGAACAGATCGAGTAGCAGAAACAATTTCAGGGAAAATAAGAAATTTCTGAAAAAATATTTTTTTTTAGAAATCTAAAAAACGAGAGGTAGGCACAGCTTTTCAGCCTTTATGAGTTGTACGCCACTAGATAAGAGTGAAATCACTAATCAAACTTTAAAAAATGAGATCAACAAAATAAGAGGATCTACCAATGAAAACTTTATAGTATTATACGTGCACAGATTTGTTGGTAGAATTGTTTAGGCATTATATAAAAAATATATATATGGTGTGTAGTTACAAAATGAAGCATCTAGGAAGGTATGTTACTTCATAGTTGATTTTAAGAGGAATGTGTATTTTCTGAAGCCGTTTGCGTTTGCCATGTTGTACATTGAACAGATGTAGAAATGATGATTCAAAAGGGTACGAAAGAGTCAAACATTTTCAAACGGAAATATCCACTCTCGAGAATGCTACGCCATCCTAATAATACTCGTATATCCACCCACTTAACTCCCCCATAAAACAATCTACACACTTCATACGAAGCTTTTAGCTAAGATCTTAATTCTCGATTCAAGTTATTAATTTATTACTAAACGGCGCTATAAGAATCTGACCTTACCATATGTGTGTAATAATATATATCTAAATAACCAACTAACCACGACACCGTTTCTTCGCAGGGGTAGGCAAAGAGGACGGACCGCCAAACAATTCGGTCTTGATACACACTCCTTGCTTCATTCACATTCATACAACGTCTCATATATTCTCTTTTGTTATTCTGACTTCTGACATGGCCTGACTCAAGTATTTGATTCACTTAACCGTACATGTCTTCCAAGGGCGTCCCCGACTTCTTTCATTCAAATTCGCGTCATATATTTTCCTAATACAATTTTTTTCGTTCATTCGCTCTACATGCCCAAACCATCTAAGTGTCCCTTTCTTAATCTTACTCATTGCGCTTACATCTATGCCTTGCATTCTATGTGAATCTCAACATTTTTCACACGATTATGCAAAATTTTACAATATATTCGCCTCAGAGATCTCATTTCTACATCATTCAGTCGAATTTCATCCTTCCTCTGCCAGTTCCATGCCTCACTGGCATACATCAGGGTTGGTATCAGTCCAGGTAACTTCGATTCTTTGGATATTTTTTTTGTTAGCGCCAACCTCGTTCAGTTCTTCGTTTCCTGCATTCACCCTTGTTTCAATGTCCCTATCAGTCTTTCCATCGTCGCATATATATGTTTAAATATTTTGATCGCCGAGTGAAATAATCTTCACTTTGTTCTAATAATAACTATCCAGAGTCCATAGGCTGCGTGCGGCCCTGACTTGAACAACACAGGCCAGCAATACAACTGCGAGTATCGGCGATAATAGCTCGGTCGATAAAGAAAAATCGCTGCAAGACATATCACAGATCACAACCAGAGCGCGGTCCATGGAGGCTGCAAGTCAGAGAGAAAACTGAATATGCGCATTCTTAATCCACAAATGAAATCAACCCTCCGATGACTGAGTTGGGTGGATTTTAGATTGATCGATTACGTTGAAATAACACGCGTTTCCGTGTAAACAATCTACGTTTGGGTTGTTTGCAATATTATATACGCATAGATAGATGAACTTCGATGGATATACGTATTTAGGGAGGTATTTTGCAAAGGTTGTAGCGGTTCACTTTCTACCCCGTTATCAGGTGGTACAGCCAAAAGAAATAGAAGAAGACAGTCAAAAGAGGCGATCTGGAAATTAGCAACGTCAGTCATTGGCGAATCATTATACGGGTACCTGCTAATGACAAAACGGGCGGTTTGGGACAGCGATTTCACACTCAATGAGTTGGTGAAACATCATTATAATAATTTATGTAACTTATGGTTTTTACTCTATCTTTATTTTAAACTAGCTGATGTGTACCCGGCCTTGCTCGGGATTTGGAATAAAGTTATGAAGTTGTGAATTCTTGCTTGTCAGGGTGCCATAATTGATTTGACAGCGAAAGTAACTATCTCCAAAGAAAGAAACATTCATTTGAATCTTTTATTTCATTCCAAACGTTTATTTTTTCAAAACATATCTAAATCATAAACTTCTTAAGTAGGGACCTAATCGTGTGTTCCATTTTGAAAATATTCTACACAAAAAAACCTTCTTCTTTGGAATATGCAATCTGTGGCTAACCAGAGTGTTATATCTATGGGCTAACCTAAATAAAACATGGCGGGTTCAATGTTTTTCATACCAATTTTAAAACGTTAAAGCAACAGTTTTACATGTTGGATTTCATTCAAACTACTCTCTAAACCTTCCCGGCACTAATAAAAACAAATATGCTATTTTCAGCGAAACCGGTCCAGTGATTTTCGAGAACATCGAGGACAAACAAACTTACGTTGATTTTTATATATATAGCTAATCACTTAGTTGACTTGGCGTCCATTTATTAGATAATACCTTATCGGGGTGCTGGTTTAAAGGATAGGATCGAATGTCCAAATTAATAGAATTCAACAAATCAACTTTATTTCACTTTAGACACGTGATCTTTTATCAGAAGGAGTAAAACGCCGGATATATTAATATGTGAGGATTATGAATTATGAACCACAATCCAACGTCATACGAAGTCGACTATCGGTTCGTTTTTTCAAATGCCCCAACATTCCGTTAGCTGCTGAACACGCATGCGCGTGTTAGTGTTGCCACTTGGCAAAGGTTGCCAGTGGTTTAATTCTATAATCACAGTTCCTACCTTATTGCATTTATTACAAGATCACTCGATTAGTACAACAATAATCCTCGTCAGTTTATCTTATAGATTAACGCACACCCCGAGATGAGACATAATTAATCTCAACAAATTTTAAATTCACTTATATTATATTATAAAATTAATATTTTTACTTGATGCTCTTTTTATTTTAAGACCTTGGAGGAAATAAAAATCAAGGTTATAAGGTATTGACAAATATTAAAGTCACTGCTCTGTCCTATTCAACCAATATCTTAATCCTAAAGAAGGAAATAAATAAATCATTAAGTTACTTATTCAATGATAACACCTTGTTAATAATAATAATAATTTATTTATTGTAATTATATTTAACTATAACTAAAAGATATGTATAATATAATAATGTAAGGGTTCAGTGGTTTATAAAGTAAAATAGAAAATAATATAATAACAGTTATAGTTGAAGCTTCACATAACCCGCCTCACTAGGCTAGCCTGTGTTGAGGCAGTAATTTTACAGATTATTTTATAATTTTAAAATACCTATGAATATACACTTATATTAAGATACGCTTTGTAAATCGTTGAATCAATAATTTCGAATTTGGGTGAGTGCACCGGTAAATGCCCTATCATTACTTTTAATCCAATGTTTTACATTGTGTTTGAATATTTTTTGTGAATCAGATTTTTTTATGCTCACCGGAAGAATGTTGTAAATTCTTATCGCAAGGTACCTAAAATTCCTTTGCCCAAAAGTAGTATGAATTACAGGAATTTGGAGTAAATCTTTGTTGGCATTTCTACTAATACGAGTGTTTACTCTGTTATGATCACCAAATTTAATAGTTATGGCCGTCAGTTTGGTTACTTATTTTAATTCACCCTTTCCAATAGATTACACCCCATACCTCGATGGAATCGATGTGTTTTGTGTTCCTGCGATCTGAAAATTGGGTAAATCGTAAAACTTCGACTACAGCAATACTTTTAGCAAATACTCAAAAATGACAATACCTCCAGCTCATGACATTTGATGGCAACATGGTACACCAGCGTCATCGCCCGTCAGCGCCCGAGTTGTACGAATTGTTTTTTTTTTCATACATTTTAAGAGATTCTCTGTGAAATATTTCTTAATAAATTATAGAAATCGAAAATTCAAAAAATAAATGTTAGGTGAACTACATATGATTTTACTGCTTTTTTGCTCATGTATATATTTTGACAAAGCTACGCGTGTAATCAAATATCATAGAAGTAAAAATACTGGCAACATTCCACACTACCGCCGCTAGCGGCCCGCGCTTCCTGACTGTAGTGCTATTGTAATAAATATTTTATTTTATTTATAAACAATTTAGACAGTGCGCGACCAGCGAGGCTTTAAATGTTAATATATATGTATATCGATTTCTGTAATTTATTAAGAATATATTTACAGAAAATCTGTTAAAATTCATAGAAAAACCTAATTTCGTCAACTCGCCGCTAGGGGCGTTGGTGTAGCATGTGGCCATATTAAAATATGGTGAATGTCGGAAGCTGCGCGTATTATCATATTTCTACTGTATTTGTATTAAGTAACCTTTTCATAGAAGATAAAAAATAAGAAACGGAGAAGAGATGTGACAAAGAGAAGAAAAGAAGATTAAGTTAAAATATTAAAATCGTTGGTCACTTTGGGTTGAATAAGAGTTCCACGTGCCACAATTCGTATTATTAGTTACTCATCGGCATATCGCAGCGCAGATGAAAATATCAGGACGGGATCTGATACTCCAGCCAACAAATCCGCCTAAGCATCGCAACGGCCCACTTCTTCTGCCCGGCCATTAATATTTAACGGGCTTCGGCATAACGCCGCGAGAATTGGTCGTCAATAGCGATAAAGTGACCGTCAAATATTGGCAGGCGATGGACGAACCTACCGAGCATTAATCACCAACCTCGAGATTTACTGCGGTTTACCTAGCAGTTAGAAAATTATTATTTTCATTTCAATAGATTCCTAGTTGGCAGAAACTCAAGTCCGTATATTTTGTCTGACGATGGACACACTAACGCGCAAATGATAACTATCCTTCATATTAATTTGTTTATTTCGGATTGGTTACCCAAAATGAGCAATAATTACGCATTGGTTAAAGAAGTCGAACATAAACACAGATTTTCCAGAAGTGTCCCTTTGCAAAACTGGCCAATTTTTTAAATGTTCCCGGAAACCGTTCTTTTACTGCTTCAGCTCCCGCACGTTTCTCTTGTCCTTTTGATAGTTACCTCTCCAAAGATGGTTAAATATATTTATTATTTGTTTCTGTACATACTTGTATTCACTTTTACTCTTTCCCTCAGGAGTGAAGAGGCCCCTCGACAGTAAAAATTAATTTGTGGTCATAACAAAAACAAAGTCATTTATTTCGATGTCCCTTTTGAATAGGAAAGATATATTTTTTAATATCTCTCTAATTTTTTAAACCTAGTTTCATATCCGACTCTTTGTCATATCCTTCCCCTAGTTCTTTTAGCCACAGGACATTCCCAAATATCTGGTGTATCAAAACTCCACTGGATCAAAGAAGAATTTTCAGAATCTTCAAGAGCCTCCTTTAATAATGACAATACTTTTCTAAATTGGCTTGTCAACTTCTTTGCCACCATACCAAAGTATTTCTTCGGGCACGGAATAAAAACTGACGGAAAGTTGAGTCTTTTATAAACATTTTTGTTCGTTTTGTGTTTATTTAAAAACGTGTGTCAACCAATATTATCAATTCGTTATTCTGTATCTCTTGACCACATGCCAATAAGAGTCGTTGATTATACTTCTAGTATGTTGAGATAAACACTACAGTGTAAAACTACACGCCTTGTCCTTTTCTAATAATGATTTCCATCTGCCAATTTGATGTATTTATGTAAACGATGACTAATGTAACGATAGCGATGACGTGATGACGAAATGGTTTCATATCGGAGGCCGAGGAATGTTCTTTGTTTAGACATTTGATATATTTTTAATCTTCGAGTGGTATACGCGCCGCTCGCCATCGATGGGATGAGAAACAAAATCAAAACAATAATCGAGAAAATTATATGATCGGTAATATATTTCATAGTTTTGATGGATAAGAGAACAGACATATTCAGATATTTTTGTACACTGTGAAGTGCAGAATAAGCTGAATCTCAGTCAATAGTCCAGTGGATAAAACGCTCGCCATTCAATTGGATGGAATGAGTTATAATTCTGTGATTATGATGATTATTGCGTCCATCTGCAGCAAAAAGTCATGAAATACGATTTTGGTCCAAATTGTGTTAGATGCAAAAATTGATCGCTTTCAAAATTGTGTTTTCAAGATAACCAGATCTCAACTGGTCGTTGTAGTTTTTATTATTTAATTTTTGCACATTTCGATCTAGCAAAAACTGAATTTTTTCTTTTATTTTCACTTGGGAAAATATACTTTAGTTTTAAATATTAATATAAACAACATAAAAAAAACTTCCCATATGCAAATAAAAATTCCGATCATTGCCAAAATTAAAAATCTTTGATTTCGAAAATAACCGAATAAGGTTTTGGTCATTTGATCACTTTTTACTCCAGAGGGCCTATTGAAAGAATCTGCGTCTCTCTGGACCACTAACGCGCGAGTGGTTTAACTCCAAAATAAATTAGTGGTCTAATTTGAACAATGGAGATGAACGCTATGATGTTTTCTTAGTTTTATGGTTTGGTCAGAATCTTACTGGTCAACCTCGTTTCTTTTGATGATGAATTCTGTTCAGTATTCATTCCTATTATTAATTTTCTTTTTTCTGAAACATTCTCAATGTGAAGAGCTTTTCCATATTCCCCTGTCCGCATCTAGCAGTGTAACATTTCCGGGTTCTAAAGATTGCTGCAATTATTCGAGGACATAGAAATTCACTAAAACCACAACTCGGGACTTCAACCGCTTCCACACACATTCGACTTGCCCAATGCCCACGGTTTTAAAGAAAATATGTGGTAAGGGATCAAACAACTCGCATGACTTAAGGAAGGGGCGGTCAGACGACCGAACCTTTCATCGCGGTGATTTCGGTTTGGACGGGTGAATACGGTAGTCTGTAGGCAGTATTACTGCTTGTCAATATTACAAAGATGGACAAATTCTGCAGATGTTTCACTTTCACTCTACTTGGAGCATTCAAACTGGAAAGTAAAGGGATTGAGGAACATTGCGAGAAGACGACTATTCATGTAATTGGCATATTCTAGTAATGCTTTTTAAACACAATAGTTGCGCGGAGCTAATTGGTCTTGATTCTTTGGACAACTCTTTATTAATGACCAATGCGTTCAGTCCTCCATTATTGGAGTTTTCTGTATTTATCCTTGTTTCAAAGTCTTTATCAATATTTCCAACTTTCGTGTTAAATAATTGGCTAATTAATAATAATATTGCTTTCTCATAGTGGTGTGTTACTACAAAACCTATATTTGAAATATGTACAGATTATGAACGGCTTTGTTTCCTAAATCAAGTGCGTTTGTTTTTCCAATTGCATCCCTAAAATAAATGCCACAGAACGTCTCTCTTGTGGATGGGAGATTGCGGTCTATTTTTGTGGTGGCCCCCATTCGAGTCCGCACTGAACAGTCCACATGGCCGTGGCTCGCGGCTCCAAATAATTTACTTATTGATTGACTGTGGTCTAAATTTGTCTATGGAGAGAGGAACAAGCGAGTAGGTGTTGCTATTCCATGGAGATGTGACTCTCCAACTTTGGGAACAAGGAGGGGAGAGATTCCATGATCAAAACAAAACTGAATGATAAAAAAAACTATGACAATGGGTTTGTAAGAATATATTAAGAAAAAATTACACAAGAGATATATTTTTAAAATATTAAATTAACGTTATAAAATAATAATTATTTAAAATCGGAAAAAATAGGTTTAAAGGTTCTGGTATGCGTAATTGTTTTAACAGCTGTAATGCATAATAATTACTTATTCAACGAAGTAAAAACCAAATTAAAAAGAAATATTTTGGATTAACCACAATTTAATATATTAATATCAACATGTTTCGGAAGTGAAGCTTCCCTCATCAGGATACAAAGTATTTATACCAAGCAATATTGACAAGAATAAACAAATAATAAACATAGTTTTCCTGGTTTTGCATACCTCATAAGGAACCGGATAGCAGGATTAAGGGAAAGGATAAAAAAACAATGTCCTCATCATAGATTCCAGCACCGAAGCACACTGGAGAAAGACATTGGCCCAGCCATTCTCAAATGTCACAGTTCACCAACTTCTTTAATTATGTTCTCTCCATATTTTTTGTTTATTTTTCTTGTATTATTATTATTATAATATTTAAATAAATATTTTATAATATTTAATACTTAAATGCATTACACAAAACATCTTTGTTTCGTTCTATAATTATGTTTTCAGTAGAACATTCTAGTAAACTTCATGCAGTATATTTTTTATTTCATTCGTAGCAACAAATGTTTTAATTTTCTTTTTATATTTTTTTTTCCAAAAACAGTTACAATAATGACTCCCATCCCATACTATATGCAGATGACATTACCCTCATCGCCTCTTCTGAAGAAGACAGGCATCACCTCCTTGCTAAAATGGAAGAAGAAAGCCATAACCTAGATGTACTGATCACGAGGGAGATTGGAGTGGGGGTCACGACTTAGAAAGAAGAAGAAGAATGACTCATCAAAGGGGATAAAAAATTACGAAAATATAAGTAACATATAAGATATAGGTAACAGGAGTGATAAAAATTGAGAAAAGGGTTACAATATGGATGTACGAGTATATAATATAGTTAAAACTTATTAGATGGTTTATGCCAAAAATTGTTGTGGGTCATGCCAAAAATATCCACATTTTCTGCGGGGCAGTTAATTAACCTAGTAAGTCTTCTCAGGGGAATCGGCATTGGAAAGTTAGTTCTGCACATGGAAAGAATCAGAAGAGTGTGTTGGCGGCCTCGCGTGAAATTATCAGGTACATGGAATTCTATTTCAGTCAGGATGTGAGGTATTAATGATACACCGTTAAAGAGTTAATAAGCCATAAGCAGTAATGCCATATCCCTCATAGAACTAAGGCTGCAGATACACAGCATTCCCAAGGTAAATTCTGTTAGAAACAGCCATGGGCAAAAATTAAAAACTGAACTCATGCAGAGATATCGTAAAAAAAATCTTTTGAATTTTCTCGAGCTAAATAGACTGAAAGCCTTATTAATTTAATTGTGTTTTACGTCTATCTAGACAGGAACTTCTCTCAATAAGACAGGTATAGCAAAAACAATTGTAATATTGATTTGTTAATCTAATACATAAATAAGAATGTCCCGGGCGGTCGGTGTTTGTTTGTTTTGTATGCAAATCCACAGTTTCCGATCTTGATGAAATTTTGCAAACTTGACCTTCGAAACAAGAGGAAGGTCACTGTCTACATGAGATTTCTATAACCATCCCCATCCGCCTTTCCTACCCCTTAAAGCAGAATGTTAGTATTTCTTGATGAAATTTTACTCACTTAACGTTAAAAATAAGAGGAAAATTGCTGGGTAATGGTAGGGGTAGGAAACCTTAAAATATTCCTCCAAATCATTCATAACCCCGAGAACACCAATTGTGGTAGTTGGGTAGATACGCCAAAAAGCAGTAAAAGGGGCGTTTTGAGATACGGCCCATAGTTTGAGATCCGCCATCCACAGTGACACGCGTGTGCTCAGTACGCATTGTAAACAAACCGTTTATGCTTCTCCCGCACTCCACGCTACACTCTGTACGCCTACTCTTGCACTCCGACTCCGAGAACAATCTGCAGACGGAATGCTACTTTTAGCTTCCACCTAACCTCCCTCCCAATACCCGCTAGAACAATAATGTTTTTTTTTGCTTTATTATCAATTCAAATTAAGAAAATAATGAAAGATAAGAACAGTAAAAACAAAGCAAAAAATATTATAGCTTTTAACCTTTTAACTTACACCCCTGCAATATCGGACACGTGATGACAACACAATAATTATTGTTCCTTATCGTACACAGAGCAAATCATACATAGAGATGCCCTAACACGCAAGGGGAAGAAACCAAAATAACTATGTATAAAGGTTCGGCTGGTTTATTTAGTTTGACCCTTTTCATAAATGTGCGAAACAAACGTGGACCGCATTGAACTAAGCTGTTGCCAAAATGGGTGTCGGACTTAGGGCAAGTCTATTAATTCTAACGTCAGTGCTTATAGGCCTTCCACACGCCTGGTTTGCTCCATACTAAAAACGTCATGACGTCGAAAGGTTCTACCGTCCGGTCGTCCTTTCCTAAAGTCAAGCCTGCCAACTTTAGGAAAGGACGACCGGATGGTCGATCTTTTTGACACCATGGCTTTTTTTAATTGGGCCGCCCGATCGTGTGGAAATCACTTTTTCGTTGAAGACATTTGTCGAAGTGTTGAATGAGGAACTTAAAATGCTTAACTTGTTATGGTATATCACAAAGTTTTAGTCAAGTTTTGCAAAATGGCGCTCCACGAATTAAACACAATAACAATTGATAACCAGAGAGTGTGTTTATTTTTTTTTATTCCATCCTAATACCCGCTGAATAGAAAAGAAAAACAAGTTAGTTAATAAACGATTCCACTCAATTCGGAGAGGCCTTCATTCAGCAGTAAATACTGGCCGCTGCTAATGATGATATAAAATAGAAATTAAATTATTCCTATGTATGGATACGTCCGCGTAAATGTTTTACTTGATGAATACCCAGGGACTTCCAGACGGTAGTTATTAGTTTGTCGAAACTCTCATAGATGGCAGCGATTAGCACGAAACATAATAGGATAAAAATAACGATTTGAAGTTACACCAGATTATAAATATTTTAGAAAACTAAGCTTTCTGTTTACTTTGCAAGATAACATACTACGTATTGTATTTTTTCCAGACTCAGATCAAACAATACGTTTTTATTAGCTTGATAATCGCCTTATTAAGTTCATACTGGAAAACTAAGCATTTTCTTTCTAAATTAATTTATTTTATTTTTGCATGCAGGTCATTCATTATTTTAGGATGCGTTACGAAGAACATAATCAAAATGTATCGTTAATTTTTACGTCAAAATCCTTTCGCCCCCTTTATCTGCATAGTTTGTGTACCTTGTGTAAAGTCACAAGGAAGAAATCCATAATTACTTATGTTTTTGGTATTCTACTACTTTAATGGTGTCCGTGGTTGAGTGGTTACGATCATTGGCTACGAATCCGGAGGTCGCGGGTTCAAATCCCAATTGTGTTATTTCACAATTTATTCATTTAAAGTGATATTTAGTATATTTGCTGCACGTTCCAGAGTGGCGGATTCTAGTATAGCTCTGGTGAAAAACCACCATTCAGTATCGAAACGTTGCTTGAAATAGCTTTAGCCGTGTTTGGTGATTAGATCTGAATAGCCAGGTACCTCGCAACCCTCTACTTCCCCATCTCCTTCCCCTCCTCAATACCTCTAGCCTCACAACATACCCCAATTGGGGTTGCCATAGTATCAATGGCTCCAGACGGTTAGAGGAGTTGGGACTCTTGTGTAGTATCACACAAAACTCAATACATATATGCAGAAAATGAAAACGAAAATGTAAATTGTCTATTTCCCGAAAATAAATAAATAAATCATTAATACTGGGAAAAATTTTGTAGTATTTATGCACTTCAATATAATTTTAATATTTTTGGCAAGTGGTGAAAATAGGAACTAATAGAACACTTGATTATCTGCATATTAATTTATTTTCCTGATATGATAATATTTACAGAAAGCAAAAGTCTCCGGCTACACAGAAAACTTTCAACATTAAATTTGCATAAATGTAAATACCTAAAATAACTTTTATCAGTCGCCATGGGCGACCTTCCAAGTTCAATAATAAACAAATCTCAACAAAATCGATAACTTATATCGATATCGATTAGTTAGTTGCTACGCCGCCATTCCTAATTTAAAGGATTCCCGCGCGAAGATTCCGATGCGCGCCATTCCAATAATTTACAAACAAATAGTTGCGTTCTAAAAACAGCATCAATCTTCCGATCAGAGCCGATCGCGGCCGATCACAGCCGATCTCGCCCGAATCACAAATATACCGTTCGGCACCTCACGACAGTCTCATTACATTACCTTATGATTATCACATGTCAAAACATTCGGCTTCGGATGATACCTGACGAAATCCGATAAGCGAGATACGTCGTTGTTCCAATGATGATTACATCTCTTTCTGATCAACGCGACGACGCATACAGCTGTTCTTTTCCGACGCACGTCTATTTCATTCATCCACAATGACTGATCCACAAACAAACAAATAACCCAAAAAAGAGACAAGCACCTCCTCAAAAAATCTATTAAACAACAACACTTATTCATACAAATGAAGTAACTTTTCGGTCAGTTCGTATCGTTTTAATGAAGGCGCTAGCGCCATCTATCTGGGCCATAATAAGATACCGCAAACACGCTTACCAACACAAATAAACAGAGAAACTTTGCTTCTGTTGGAATTGTGTTTACATACGTTTGTCTCACTTGCCGTCTCGTTCTAATATCCCACTTTAAGTTACCGCCGCGGCCGCTAGATGGCCAACGGTTGCCGCCAACTTTACAATATTGACTTGTGTAATAAATAATGTATAATAAACGGATTTTTTGCAGATTCTCTTACATTCTAATTCCAAACTGAATTGGCAAGCATTAATTTATTTGTGTAACTAGAACTTTTCATTTGACAGCTCTCTAATCTTATCTAATCTAGCGTATCAATAACATTATGAACAATAAATTAATTAATCTATCAATTGGTTAAGATTGTTTTACAAACCTTAATGTTTAAACCAATGTTCATGATCCCTTCGCTAATTGAATATAATTTATGTATTTTTCCATAAACATCGTAACTTTTAAATACGAAAGTCGATGGCCAAATTTGAAAATAAGGGCGCGAATTTTTCAATTAATTATCTGCAGAAAGTACTGCTATACTATTACCGACTATCATCAATTAAATCTATGAACGCAACAAATGAACAGCGCTATTAACGGATTATGCGTATTTAAATTGCATCAATATCCAATACCGAGCGATTTGTATTATTACAATATATCATTTTAAATACTCCAATATTGACTGGCATACGTGTGAGAGAAATTTTTTGACAGATGCGAGGTTGCCACAAAAGGCGTACCATTCCACCACACTTACAAGGTTCCGTCTCCCTCTAAAACCCGAAGCGCTAATACGTTTCACTGCCGCTAGATGTCAGTAAGCGTACGTTTGACAGGGCGAAAGGGCGACGTTGCCCGATTTACATTAAATAATAAATAACGTATCATAGGTTAGGTACGGGATCGTGGCTGTGTGTGTTGCCATACATGCATGATGTGTAAATATTTATATGTGCGGGAAATTTGCGCTACCATCGCATTATTTTTGTATCGCTTTGCGCTACTTATTGACAGATTTGAGGCGGACTGTATTGGCTGGAGGATTATTAATGCTTATTGTGGATTATACCGGATTCATCGTGGTCTTTGTTTCAGATATGTTTTTATTTTATGTTGATTTTGATAATCTAATTAGGTACCTACTTACTGTTTTATCTTTCTGATTTTTATCGTTTTCAATCAATTAAAACAACAATATTTAGGTACCTTCCTACTTACAAGTAGGCAATAAAACAAGGTTCAACTGAATAAAATAATATTGCAGTCACTTTCATGTTTGTTTTTATTTATGGCGTATTTAGCACACTGTTAGCCGACAAAGATAAATCATAATTATTCATAAATATTGTAGAAATGCCATTTATGGGAAAATACTGAGGAATGGTAAACTCTAATGAGGTTGTACAGATATGGTTCGTAGTTTGCTGTAATAACCGCCTTGTAAAATAATGTCAAATGCACATATTAGAGACATAATATAATATTTTGTATAATTACTTCCACAATTACAATGTTGATTGTTAGTCATTGTCTTTAGTTGTATATTCTGACGATATTCGTAGTCGAGGGGTAAGGTCATTGACTACGAATCCGGAGATTGAGGGTTCGAAGCCCAGCGCGTGCAAGTTAATTTAATTTATTTAAATTCTGCTTCACATTTTATTCATATGAAATAATATATAGTAAAAATATAGAACGTTAAAACATTGGAAATTACTCTGAGTATTGCCCTGGTGAAAGACCACAATTCAGAATTGAATTGGCTTTAGTTGTGTTTGATGACCAGATCTGACTAGCCAGGTATTTCTCCACTTCCTCCTTCCCTATCTCCGTCCATATTATTCCTATTTAATATATTAACAGTTATAACAAAAGTATATTTATTATTTAATTTGAAGAGGTGCACAATTTATAATTTTTCGTAATATATCTCTATATAGTATTTCTTCGTATTAACCCATTTCAGCTTTTCAGGAACATCTTGCCTCAAGGCGATCAATTCGTCCATCGATTTCATAAAAAATCCTCAACGTTTCATTTACGTACAAACAATAATATTATAATAGTTTCTGTCACCTTCAAACAAGTAATAAGAATAATACTATGCAAATGCCCACAATCCACCGGTTAGGTCTATATAGTAAACTTTGTCCGTATTGTGTAAAAAGGTACCCACACACTCGTGGGATGAAAGAATGCTAGCGGTCGACCGTAGCGATGTCCCCGCCGGACAAAACACCCTCCCAGCTTCAAACCTTCACCAAAAAGTACAAAGATTTCTTAAAATTTTCAAAATATTTCTTGTTCGTGAAATGTACCTTTTTGTTAATTTGTCATAATTTTCCTTCACCTTATACGATGTTCTAGTTAAGCCTTATGTTCTGACTCTCTCACAATAATAATTTAGAGTAGCCGTGTATTGCTCTGCTCTATACACGATGAACGAGTCTTCAAAGTAGCATTCCACGTCTTCAAAAGGTTTATTGTATAATTGCCGTCAATTTTTATCGACTTGCCTTTGGTTCGTTGCTTTGGAAAGCGTGCGGGTTTTGGCAGTTGTTTTGGAGTGGTGTAAGAATATTTGATTGTACCCAGTGTATATCGGAGTAGTGTATTTTGGTTGTAGGTGTACCCCGATACAATAAGAGCGTGACATGTGAACGTGGAATCTTTTCAGAGTGAGTATTAATCGGTCGGGAGGAAGATCCGAATAACTCGGAATAATAAACGGACTCGGCAAGATCTGAAATACATTGGGTTGGATAGGTATCTATCTACCTCCATTGCCAAAAATACCGCACCAAAGACGCATTTATAAATTTGCACTAATCGAGGATGCATTAATAAAAGTTTTGACCACAATTTATTTATGAATATACGTTTGGTTAATTTATCTTTAAAAAAAAAAAATTTTAAAATTCATAATGAACTTTATCAGATTTAAAAATATGTACATATTATAGGATCGAAAATAATGCTAGAGAAACGTGATTAGAAGTGATAGTAGAGGACACCAAATAAGGAACAAATGGAAAAGCAGTCCTCGAAGAAATTGATTTTCTTTGGTGCATGTTTTACATTTTTTACAATGGTGTGAAAACCCATTAAATCAATCAGAAAAAAATTGTGTATCTGAACAATTGTAAGTAACATACATATTACCAATACTAACTAACTAACTAACCATCGCACCGTTTCCCCGCAGGGGTAGGCAGAGAGGACGAACCGCCATACAACTCGATCTTGGCATACACTTCTTGCTTCATTCACATTCATACATCGTCTCTTCTATTATTCCGACTTCTGGCATGACTCGACTCTTTTGAAGCGTTTGATTCACTTGATCGTGCCATGTCTTCCTCGGGCGTCCATGGCTTCTTCTTCCATTCTACATTCTTCTTACACTCCTTTCTTCGTTCATTCGATCTACATGCCCAAAACATCTAAGCGTCCCTCTCTTAATCTTACTCATTACGCTTATATCAGCCTTGCATTCTTTACGAATCTCAATATTTTTCACACGATCATACATGGTTTTACCACACTTCTGTATATGTACATAATAAGATCAACCCTAGCAAGTAGTATTTGTACAGCGCTTTTTTGTACAGTGATTTTTCACAAAAACGGCGCTATATAAATCGTCCAAGTATTATTATTATTATTATTCGTCTCGGAGATTTCATTTCTACGGCATTCAGTTTACTTTCATCCTTCCTCTTCCAATTCCATGCCTCACTGCCATACATCAGGGTTGGTATCAGAACTCCGTTGTGGACCACTAGCTTCGCTTCTTTGGACAACTTTTTGTTAGCGCCAACCGCGTTAAGTCCTCCGTTAATGGAGTTTCGTTCATTCACCCTTCTTTCAATATTCCTATCAGCCTTTCCATCTAAGCATCGATTATGCGTCACAATGTAATTTATAAATTTACTGGAGAGAGAAAATTAAAGGTGAAATATTATGGCATTTTCCTGTTTACCTAAAAATGCCCCTGATTGTGGGGGTGCATTTGTGCCCCCTCGTATATAAATGCCTCTTCAGATTTTGTGTAGCATTGCATACATTCAATAATAGTATGACATTTTGAAATTCACTCTTGAGCTTGAAAACTGGAAGTGAGATAGAACACAAACTAGAAGTGCCCTCTCCGTAGATTTAAATTGAATTACGTGTGCCGTTGACTAAGTACCTCTTGGTAGTCCCGACAGAGCCAATGAAAATACAGCAAATATTGCGTTCTGTCTCCGTTACACTGCCTGCATTGCATATTGCTATTCCATTTGATCGAAATGAAATGATGGTGAAATAGTTTGTTAAGTTAGAAATTTGTGGTCCGAATGGACAGACTTTTGGAACACGCCCACATCGTATTTATTGTTTTCTTCTTTATTCTATGGTCCAAGTCAATAAACCACTTAAGAACGCGCTTTGCAAAAAGGACTATTGTTTTAGCTTAGTGATTTTAAATACCATGCCCCGTAGTTATTTTATCCTTTTTGTCTAATTCTCTCAACATTGTTGCATTTTTTTGTTTGCGCTCTCATTATTTATCTGTTTTGTTCGCAGCGCTATCGGATCTGATCAGCTAAGTGAATTTGCTTCAGTGTATTCAACCTTATGTTGTTTTAAGTATTACATTCGTATATAATACGCATACAACTTGTGTATGTGTACGTAAATTAATACTTGCGATAGTGAAATGGTAAAAGGCATCATGACATGGTAAAAGGCATCATGACATGGTAACACCTCATTTCCAATAAGCTGGATTCTTGTAGACCCCTCTCTAAACAATTGAAACTTTTAACATTTTCTGATATATATATCTCAGAAAATATGTGTATATGTGTATATCAGAAAATATATATTTAATGAAGTTATGCCTTTTAGTACGATCATTTCCAGACAGGTTTCCACTAAAACATTCAACACATAAACACAGGACAAAATTTACACTAAACCTACTAATACCACAAGTCAATAAAACAATATTTAAAAAAGGACCTTACAACATGGTAATTAAAGTATATAACATCCTTCCACGTAACATTAAAAAAACACAAGATCTACTTCTATTGAAATCATCACTAAAACATTCCTTCTGAACAAATATCACTACACCTTGAACGGATACTTTGAACATATAGATTGCACTTCCGTATATTTATGTATAAATACGTATTTTTTTTAAATTTGATTTATGTATGTATATATGTATTTTGTGTTAACTGCAAGAAATAGGATGTGCCTATCAGCGGTACCCTTTGTAATTTTTTAAAACTTTTATTTGTGCAATAAAGATTTTTTGAAATTTGAATTTTGAATATGAATTCCTCGCCCAAAAATTAAGTCTATGGGTACCACCGAATAGATATCTTCATTCTATGATAGATATTGTTGTTTAAGAATTAAATTAATAAATATACGAAAATTTGCAGTTTAAAAAATAAGAAAACATTAAAACAGGCAATACAGCTATCTCCTAATCTGGTTTGAGTGTGGATGATTTGAGTACTTCAGCTCTGTCATAATAAGTGCATTTGGAACATTGTTTGCGTCCGTGGAGACTATAAAATCTTATAATTATTATCGTAATAAGCAATTTAAATATGGATGTTACATAAAACCAAACCTTACCTAACCTAGAAATCATTGTACTGGTTGTGAAATTGTAATATAATCTTGGATAAATAATATACTGTATTGTTACTCCGAGAATATAATTATGTATTTCTTAAAAGTGTACCATTAACGAGTCCTTGAGGAAGGCCGTAGATAACTTAGGTTGGGTTTGGGTTTGGGTTATGATGGGGATGGTTATGCTGGGTTAGGTTACGAAACTGGTGTTACAATAGTCTACACCTACACATTTGACACATATCTGGAGGAAGTGGGTTCGAGTCCCACCACAGGTAAACTGCATATCATGCTAGGATGGCTAGCACCAACAAATATAGTTTGATGCCTTCGAAAATTCTTTGCAATAAATAACACTGTTGATAAAATATATCCCACATGTCTACCAAAATACATTTTTTGATAGATTCGTACTCATATTTTAATGTATGTATTTTTTATGACGAAACTGTGCTAGAGTCCCAACTGTCCGAAGCCAATGGTGCTCTGGTATTCCCAGTAGGGGAATGTTGTGATGCTGATGAGAGTGGAGAGGGAAGTATATGGGGTAGAGGAAGGTTTGGAAGTACCTGGCTATTCGGATCAGGTCACATAATATTGTTTTTATTATTTTTAATGTGAATACCGCACAAAAGTCCCAACTACTCCCAACCGTCTGGAGCCAGTGAGACAATGGCATGACTAATTGGGGTATGTTATAAGGCTGAAGGGGAGGGGAGGGGAAGGAGATGAAGTCGAGGAAGGTGAGGAAGTACATGTCTATTCCTATCTGGTCACCAAACACGGGTAAAGCCATTTTAAGTAACGTTTCAATTCAGAATGATGGTCTTTCACCAAGGCGATACTGAGTAACTTCGACTCTGGAAAGTGCGCAAATACATATTAGCTTGTGCCATGTTAAGCGATCTAAGCGTCTATCACCAGGACGATACTTCACTAGACGAGAATCTAGTACCTATTACAGATATGCACTTACTATTTATATATATTATTTGAACGTATGGTTTAATGCCTTTTACCCTTCACTGCGACAATACCGAGCAAGTGAGCAGTGAGCAGTGAGCAGCGAGCAGTGTTGCTAGGTGAGATCTGGCTGCATGTTGCCGGAGTTGGCATTGGTATTATTATTTATTGTCCACGGTACTTACCCAGAGCGCGTATGGCGCGCCATTGAGAGGCGTCACGGTGTGTGCGAATCGTTGAGGTATTTGTGGCGCTAATCGTACTCGGCTCTTGATGTGAATACCTCACTGTCCTGAGCTGGTTATGTGTTGATTAATTAACGAAGCAGTTATCATCGGATTTTCGTTAAATTGTACTATCGAACAATAATAATAATTTTTCACGTGGACTTTTAAAGTGACCTTGCGGAATGCCACATTTTAGTTGGGATAGGTTCTAGGCTAGATTTGATTGGGTTAGGTTAGGTTACGATATAGGTTGAAAGATTATTATGGGTTAGTTACGGGTTAATTAATGAAATAGTTATGATTGAATATTTCTTAATTTGTACTGTTAAGTGACCTTGAGGAAGGCTACTTGGGATAGGTTGTAGGTTAGATTTAATTGAGTTATGTTAGGTTAAACGTTGAATGATTATTATAAAATAGTTATGTGTTGAATAATGTAATAGTTATCATTAAATATTTGGTAATTTGTACTATTAAGTGACCTTGAGGAAGGTTACAATTTAGTTGGGATAGGTTAAAGGTTCAATTTCATTGGGTTATGTTAGGTTACGTTGGGTTAGGTTATACGTTGAATGATTATTATGGGTTAGCTACGGGTTGATTAATGAGACATTTGTCATTGAATACTTGTTAATTTGCAATATTAAGTGACCTTGAGAAAGGCCACAATTTCGTTAGGCTTTGTTGAGGATTACCCTTTTGTGGTCAAGGTGTGGATATATTGTGTTATATGTATTGTGATGCTATTTGTACTGACTTCTTGATATAAATATTTTATTATTCTGGACTAGTTATGGGTACGTTGATTAATTCATGAAGTCCTTATCGTTGGACACTTGATACTTGGTACTTTCCTAAAAAAAAGTTTTTTAATGTTGTCTTTCAATGCATCCTTGAGGAAAGCCGGATTATAATTTAATTAAAGAATTTTTTGGTTTAAGCCATTTTATTTTATTTATATTTATGCATTATCGACCGGTTTCGGTTGAATTCAACCTTCATCAAGAACGTACACATATAAACTAAATTAACACACACAGATATATCATAATTAAGAAAGTGAACGTGGGAAAAAGAGAAAGAATAAATAAAGTGTCTTAAAACAAATTTTTTTATATATGAATACCGCACAAGAGTCCCAACATCTCCCAACCGTCTGGAGCCAGGCCAGTGAGACTATGGCATCCCCAATTGGGGAATGTGAGGCTGAATGTATTGGGGAGGGGAAGAGGAAGATGGAGAAATATCTGGCTATTCATATCTGGTCACCAAACACGGCTAAAAGCCATTTCAAGCAACGTTTCAATTCTGAATGGTGGTCTTTCACCAGGGCGATACTGAGAGTATCTTCCACTCTGGAACGTGCGCAAATATACTATACATTTTTTAAATATGAATTGATTGTGAAACAGAACAAATTAATTAAATAAAATTTACTTGCACACGCCGGGATTTGAACCCACGACCTTCGGATTCGTAGTCGAGAGCCTTACCCCTCGACCATGGAGGCCGTCAAATTACATGTCAAGTTACAAAGTGATTGCTTACTTCGATAAATTAAACTAGAGTAAGTATGCTAGGCTTATGATGATGGCTTCATGGGTTGTGATATGATATTATCTATGGTTTTCATGTATCAGACTTGTAATCGACGGCGGGCCGAGGCTTTCGACAAAGGAGTTCGCAACATGCCATTTTACACCGTTGGAGTCAGGCGCATTGTCGAACTTCCTGGGTGGTCCCAATAGATATCCTAAGGAATGCAACCAGTGGCGAGGAGTGGAAAATACGATCGACCAATAAGTTCAATTGGTCTGTTACAAGGCTGGATGCGGCATCTTCCTCTATTAACTAACTAACTTCCCCGCAGGGGTAGGCAGAGAGGACGGACCGCCAAACAACTCGATCTTGGCATACACTTCTTGCTTCATTCACATTCATACAACCCCTCATACATTCTCTTCTGTTATTCTGACTTCTGACATGGCCCGACTCGAGTATTTGATTCACTTGATCGTGCCATGTCTTCCTCGGGCGTCCCCGGCTTCTTCTTCCATTCACATATATTCTCCTTACACTCCTTTCTTCATTCATTCGCTCTAAATGCCCAAACCATCTAAGCGTCCCTTTCTTAATCTTGCTCACTATGCTTACATCAGCCTTGCATTCTTTACGAATCTCAACATTTTTCACTCGATCATACATGGTTTTAGCACACATTCGTCTCAGAGATCTCATTTCTACAGCATTCAGTCTACTTTCATCCTTCCTCTGCCAGTTCCATGCCTCACTGCCAAACATCAAGGTTGGTATCAGCACTTCATTGTGGACTGCTAGCTTCGCTTCCTTGGACAACTTTTTGTCTGCGCCAACCGCGTTCAGTCCTCCGTTAATGGAGTTTCCTGCATTCACCCTTCTTTCAAATATCCCTATCTGTCTTTCCATCTCTTGTAAATATACTTCCCAAATACACAAACTCATTGACCTGCTCCAAGTATTCATCATTAACAACTATATTGCATACTGTTTTCGTACTCTCTCTTTCAAACACCATGACTTTCCTCTATTACATTTTCCATTATCCTTCCCCTGGATTAATAGTTCGAACAATGATATACAAGATGTTGCATCCACAAGTAAAGTTTACACCAAATACGTTAAAATGATGCACATAAGATGAAATAACAAAGAAACATAAATGCTAATTAAATCTAAACTAACGGAAAATTAAAATGGGTTCAAATATATATTAAGTATTTAATTATTGAAGAAGATAATATTAACATAGCCTAAATGAAACATGACACCGAAAAAAATAACAGAAAATAAAAAGATATCAGTCGCATCTGGGACTCGAACCCAGGACCTCTGTTTTTCCGGGACAACCACTTTACCAACTTAGCTAATGAGACCAGTTTAATTTATGTCATCTTCATCGATATCATATTTCAAATTCAAGACTTTGTCAATATCATCCTCTATTTTTTAATCCCGTATTATTGGCAGCTATCTTTATGATGATTACAAAGTTCTAAACGAACACAATTGCAACTTAGATACTGTCTCGGATAAATATCCGATTTTTATTTATATGAGACATCTATTGACCTTTTTACTAAAAGTCTAAAGTATTTTTTTAAATTATTTTATTGCACTTTAAAAACCTCATTGTAATATTAGTATGATATTGGTGAAGATAGCTTAAATTGAACTGGTCTCATTAGCTAAGTTGGTAAAGCGGTTGTCCCGGAAAGACAGGGGTCCTGGGTTCGAGTCCCAGATGTGACTGATATATTTTTATTTTCTGTTGTTTTTTCGGTTTCATGTTTCATTTAGGTTATGTTAATATTATCTTCTTCAATGTTAGGTTATGTTAATATTATCTTCTTCAATGATTAAATATTACAATGTGCTTTTTAAACTTCAATAAAATAATTAAAATATTGTATATTATGTTTTGGGAAATTTATAATAGTCTATGAAACAGGTACACGATTGACGGACAATATTATAGCAGATACTTGCCTTACAACGACTGCGACGCTCCGTGGGGTGGCGATTATTCGGACACTCTTGTTCTACAACGGTTTAGCCAGGTGATTTCCAGTGAGGTGTTAATGAACAAAAATAACCCGGTCAAATAAAACATTTACCTTTCAATAAAAAATAATCTCTTCTTCCTGTATCCGTCAGCGATAAACCGAGTCCTTCACCTTGTTCATATTGGACTGGGCAGTATAATCTTGTCGTCACGCCAAGTTAATTGGCCAGTTTTAACAGCCCCTTGTTTTTATTTGGCTTCACCGCTACCCCCAATATAATAATATTATACTCACCAACTGTTGGCGTATTGTAAACCGTAATCGAGTCCACAAATGTTTTTTTATGGTGTTGGCGATGACACTGAGGTCTTTTCATTTATGGAGAGGCGGACTCATCAAATTAAATTAAATAAAAATCAACTTTTAATGGAATATTTATTACGATATATTTGTTTATATCCTGATTGTGTACTTTAATACACTGATGCTTGGTTACAAATATTCTTACATCTATTTCTTCTTTTGCCTATTCGTGAGCCCTGTGTTCAGGTTTTTACTTATGATATCTCCTGTTTTGCTGATTTTTGACGGTTCTCTTCCATTCGAATCCAGTTTTAGTGATTTTGCTTTTCTTTTCCTATCACGGATGCCTTTTCTATGATATTATCATTTTAATATATCTGTCTAACGGTATTCTGTGATCTCTGATTGGAACCACTCCCATCATCACAGATCTCGAAGTGATTTCCACCGGATTCGGTTTATAGTCAATCGTCTTCAGTCTTCAGACCTTCCGATCCTGCTCGAATATTCATTCTCGCAGTCAGTTCACTTCTTCTTCTCCAGGTCGCTTCCACTGGGGCACCCACTGCATCATGTATTTCGGTGTTTAGATCCTAGGTCTGGTCCTAGTAAGTATTGTAAGATTCGGCTTGCTTCACAATTCTTCAATCGTTTAACGATAAATTATGGGTCCAGTCCTACTCTGTCGCCAATGCATAAGCAACTACCGGTTGCAACTTATTACTATTGAATGGAAATGTAGTTTCTAGGAAGACGTGAAATTACAAGGAATTTGCTCAAATATTCAATTCAGGAAATAGGTTTTCTCACATTCCCAGAGAGAGCAGAGTCAATTGCATATCGATGGAAAAAGATTCGTCGAGTTGAGAAATAATTCAATTTTGACACGATTCTACAATTTCATCGGGATTAAAAACTGATAAAGAATATAAGTTTAGCAGAGACAGACCCACAGCATTTTGCTATCTGTCTATTAAAGTATTCGATGAGTAATAATGTTTTAGATTTTTCTTTGGTATTGTAGTGATGTGCAGAATTCAAAATTCTTTTTATTAACAAGATATTCTCATCAGGCTGTAAATTTATTTGTACTTTCTGAATAGAAGCAAAGATTTTTGACGTTTGGATGATTAATGTTGTGATTTGTCAATTTCGTCTTTACCAAAACATTATTTTTATTTTCAAAGAAAGACAAACATTTCCTGGGATACGAATAACTTAACAAAATTTGAAAATCTCCTACTATCATCACAGTAAGCGGAAGATTATTTTTAAGGTTTAAGCAGAAAATAATGGTAATTTCTTTTTAGTGGTTTAAATTTCACCCATTTATGTCGTCAGAAATTAGATAGCATTGGGAAAAATAATGAACACCTGACGTTTATGCGGTGTGTTGATAGAGATGGTAATAGAAACACGTGGATATTTTACGCATTTCTTGGTTAATTGTTTCATCTTCATCAACAGCGCACTTGATGTGATTTTTTAAAAAAACGACACTATATTATTATTATTATTATCTGCAGATATAGCAGAGACGGTGCGGACATTTAGAGAGACACAGAAAAGAGGTATTGTTTGTCCATGAGTTCTATTTAAAACGAAAACACTAGAAACTGCAAATAAAACTCAAAACGCCCACCGCAGAAAATGTGCCAGATTTCATGTTAGAATCAACAAGTCATATGATCTGATTGATTTATAAATCATTCTAACAAACCTGCGCGCTTTGTTTATTTATTATTTAATATTACTTCGTGGCTGTATTTTATTATTATCTGCAGATATAGCAGAGACGGTGCGGACATTTAGAGAGACACAGAAAAGAGGTATTGTTTGTCCATGAGTTCTATTTAAAACGAAAACACTAGAAACTGCAAATAAAACTCAAAACGCCCACCGCAGAAAATGTGCCAGATTTCATGTTAGAATCAACAAGTCATATGATCTGATTGATTTATAAATCATTCTAACAAACCTGCGCGCTTTGTTTATTTATTATTTAATATTACTTCGTGGCTGTATTTTATTATTATCTGCAGATATAGCAGAGACGGTGCGGACATTTAGAGAGACACAGAAAAGAGGTATTGTTTGTCCATGAGTTCTATTTAAAACGAAAACACTAGAAACTGCAAATAAAACTCAAAACGCCCACCGCAGAAAATGTGCCAGATTTCATGTTAGAATCAACAAGTCATATGATCTGATTGATTTATAAATCATTCTAACAAACCTGCGCGCTTTGTTTATTTATTATTTAATATTACTTCGTGGCTGTATTTTATTCTTAAACATTAAATAATAATAATAACAAACACTCCTGGAGAAATCTACTCCCTTTAGGAGAAAAACACTCCAAAGATATGACAGTTACCGCAAATCACGCCAGCCACAATGTCAGTTTTCGTATTTAAATATTTCTAAAACGGTCCGAATGTATGTGAACCGTCAACATAAACATGAATGCACAAAAAGAATGTCTCCTCCGCAAAACTCTCTGGAAGATTTCGGCATACAGTGAAATGACGCGGAGAGATTGCAATCTTGCAGAAAGCGTAGATATTATTAAGTAGCGTTAATTTAAACTAATTGACGATATAGACAGTGTTAGATGAAAACAAAGAGGTATACAGAAAAAAACTAATTTCTTCTGTTCGCAAAACTACCCAAATGTTGTACCATGAAAACTAGTCAAATCATGCCAGCAAAACCACTGTAATTAGTGTTTAATTTTTTTTTTTTTAAATGACGTTGTTCTAATATACCTCAATTGCCTCACTACCTATTTTAGACTGTACCGGTTTCATCTTGCCACGGACAACTTCAGACAAGTATATTTTCATTTTACGCTAGGCTATTTATAAAAGCTGGGTCAGGGACGACTGGTTATTTGGTTAACCCTTATCCAGAGGTTTTCGCCCGGTTTGCCCACAGCGGAGGAAATTTCACGATAGTCAAATAGTTCACCGATGTTAAATGTCCCAAAAAACGTTTAAAATCAATCTGGTGTAAAATAAATATATTGTTAGTGAAACAAGTTTTATTCATCATAAAGTACAGTGGATTTCCACTACGAATGAATAATTTCAAATATTCTAACATTATTTTCGTTTCAAAATCTATTTTCGTTAATTTGAAAGCGAAAACATTGCAGTACTTACTTAAGTTTACGTATTTATATTGGAATGTGCGAAGAATTGTTGAACATTGCAGTAGCACTTTCGCAGCTTTCAACAGAACGCCAGTCAAATTATTTGATTGCTTGCACAAATCACGCCAGCAAAAATGTCTCTATTCTGCTGGTTGTGTCGTGTGCGAGTATGTGTGGTTGAAGGTGTTTGCATTTTACGTATATTTCCGTTGTGGTTTCCCCGAAAAGACTCCTCGGGACTGTTTTACGAGTGGATCCTCGCCGAGTGCCGAGTACCGTGTGTGTCGACATGTTATTGTCAACATCGCACTGTGGGCCAGGATGTAAAATCAGTAGCCCAAAAATAAATGTTGATTTATTATAAGGCTTCTTAAATTCTGTATTCATTTAATCCCTATTAGGTTTTTATATAGAGTATTATTTTACATAGGCAGTATATCTTACAGTTTGAACATAGGAAATGAAGAAAAAAAATACAGTGCTCAGGGAAGAATGTAAAAATATAACAGTAGTGTGAGAATATATGGTAACATTATAAACACTTTTCTACGATGAACTGTGTGAATACGGACATATTAAAACAACAGAACACATCGTAGAAGAATGCCCCCTTCATCAGTTTCCCTATGGCACATCTGTGCTGAACTAAGTGACCCCCAATGGCTGAAAAACAACTGTATCCACTATGACCTCCACCAACTCTCCTCCACCATGAGAAGAAGTGTGACAATACTATGATGTAAGAATTTATAATTTATTCTTACTAACCCATGCTTTTTGTTTATATGATAGTTCCCATAATTTCGGAGTCCAATTTTTAATACAAACTTTCGATTTAGTTACGAAAATCCAATAGTTTTCAAGTTAAAATTTTTCCGTTTCTTATGAGGAGATTAAACAATACACTGAGCATAACAGAGGTATGGCAATCGAAAAAACAACACATTTTACTACCTGTCCTATACACCTATCGTTTTCTCACTGACTAACTAACCATCACACCATTACTTTGCAAGGGTAGGCACAGAGGTCGGACCGCCAAACAACTCGAGGATTCCGACATACACTTCTTGCTTCGGCCACACTCATACATTCTCTTCTGTTATTTTGACTTGATTATACAAGTATTTGATTAACTTTTTGCATCCCCGGCTTCTTCTTCGATTCACATTCGCGTCATATATTCTCCTTACACTCCTTTCTTCGTTCATTCTCCATTATCCCTGTTACTTAATCTAACTCATCACGCTTACATCAGCCTTGTATTCTTTACGAATCTTAATATTTTCACTCGATCACACATGGTTATACACAAATTCGCCTCATAGATCTCATTTCTAAAGCATTTAGTCTACTTTCATCCATCCTTTGCCAGTTCCACGCCATGGAGAAATACATTACCTTTCACACCTAATATATTTGCTAATGTACTCAATCGTTACAATTATTGTCTAACGTAATGGAAAGAGTTATTTTTAATTAATTAAGTCAAAATTTAGCCCAGCTGAAATATGTTTATACAAAATGCGTGCTTTATTTGAACAATAAATATAATGGCGTAGATAACAGTGATGTATACATTTATCAATGGTATCAATAATTTAAAAAAAAAAACTTTAAATAACTCGTGCACAACAGTTTGGAGTGGACGCCTTATTGTTGAATGAGTTGGAGAGAGGGAAATAGCTACATAAGGGGCTGTAGCTGTCAACAAAATAAATACTAACCGTTCCATCCTCAGGGCAAGTGTGAAGATTTTTTCCTCCTTGTTGGACGACCAAATATGTTTCTATGGTCTCCTAAATTCATTCTCCGGCCCACTGTGCACCGGCTTGTTAATTTACGGGCCAGTTTGCGTTTTACGGCGTCCATTCGCGCGTAGTGCGCGAAAGTGCCACAAAATACAAAATCTGCGGAATCGCGTACTATTTATAAGAGACGAGTCAATGACATCGGAGAATTCTGATGTTCGGTGAGTGTAAACAAATTCGTCTTCAGAACTGGCCCCTAAGCGCCGAGCGGTCACAGACCACACTCCTCAAGTCCACAGAGTCATCGCGGATTTATGGGACGCGGACGCTGCGTCGGTCATACTGGGAGCGGATTAGTGGTGTGCTCTGGTTAATTCTGAACAACGCTTTTCTTACTTGAAACTATTGTGTAATTATTATTAAATAAAATAATCGCTTTATTTATAAACCACGAATTTGTAATATTTTACCGCCAATACGTTTCGCTTAGATCATGCTTCGTCAGGGCAATTACAATAACTTAATATTAGAGAGTTATTATAATTGCTGACGAAGCTTAATCCTAAGCGAAACCGGTTGGCGTTAAAATATAATGAAATCATGGTTTATAACGCAGTGATTATTTTATTTAATACCGCTGATGTGTACCCGGCCTTGCTCGGGATATTTTTTTAATAAAGTTATGAAGTTGTGAATCCATCATTGATTTGACAGCGAAAGTAATTATCTCCAAATGAGAAAAAATTGATTTGAATATTTTATTTCATTCCAAACGTTTATTTTTTCAAAACATATCTAAATCATAAAGTTCTTACGTAGGTACCTACTCGTGTTTTCCATTTTGAAAATATTCTTCGCAAAAAAACCTTCTTGTGAATATGAAATCCGTGGCTAACCAGAGTGTTATATCTATGGGCTAATGAGTTAGTTTTTCATACTAATTATAGCAACAGTTTTACATATCGGATTTCATTCAAACTACTTTCTAAACCTTCCCGGCACTAATAAGAACAAACTGTGCTATTTTCAGCGAAACCGGTTCAGTAATTTTCGAGAAAATCGAGGACAAACAAACTTACATTGATTTATATATATATATATATAGAAGATAAGATAATGCCAAACCATAAAGCGATTGCTTCCTATGACAACATTATGATGATTTTACCAAGAATTTATTTTTTATAATAAAATAATTATTGTTCTCAATTTTTTATGTTGTTTTCTTTTGAGCATCGAAAAAACGTATAAGGAATATTTTGTGTGTCTAACTAATGTTTTTAACACCTAGAGCAGTTGTGCATGTAGGGAATGCTTAATGGCTTGTGAAATATTTGTTCGCAAACGTGTCATTATTCTATTTTATTTAAATTTACTTCTTACCACTGAATGGGTAAACCGATAGAAGTGTATTGTGGGTCTGTCTGGTGTGTCCAAAGAATGCTCAAATATACCAAACTTTGGTGAAATTGTCGAAACTTTTTC
Organism: Halesus radiatus; assembly: GCA_022606495.2. NCBI lineage: Eukaryota > Metazoa > Arthropoda > Insecta > Trichoptera > Limnephilidae > Halesus > Halesus radiatus. The sequence continues at coordinate 40,152 of JAHDVE020002300.1, read as the reverse complement.
AAATATTGCTTTCTTCAACGAAGCTCTTTGCATACGCACGTGTGGCAGCTTTGCATGACTGCCCGTTTATGAAAACACTACTTGCTCGTATGTTTAAATAAAAGTAAAAGAAATTCGCTTACATTGTCCTATCTGGGGCCTACAAGTCCTAGATTAGTCCTAGAATAATAGTTCATATGAGAGCAGGTCTATTATTGACCTATTTAGGGAATGCTTAATGGCTTGTGAAATATTTGTTCGCAAACGTGTCATTGTTCTTTTTTTTTTAAATTTACTTTTTACCACTGAATGGGTAAACCGATAGAAGTGTATTGTGGGTCTGTCTGGTGTGTCCAAAGAATGCTCAAATATACCAAACTTTGGTGAAATTGTCGAAACTTTTTCAAATATTGCTTTCTTCAACGAAGCTCTTTGCATACGCACGTGTGGCAGCTTTGCATGACTGCCCGTTTATGAAAACACTACTTGCTCGTATGTTTAAATAAAAGTAAATGAAATTCGTTTACATTGCCCTATCTGGGGCCTACAAGTCCTAGATTAGTCCTGGAATAATAGTTCATATGAGAGCAGGTCTATTATTGACCTACTTAGGAGAACCCCAGATCAAAAATACAAAAAAATTTAGGGGAGAGGAACGGCGGAGAGAGGTAATTAATTAATCTGAAATAATGATAATATTACACAATATGATAAACGTACTATTTTAAAGAGAAATATTTACATTGGCATTTATCAAAATCATATCAGAAATATTACGGTTCCTGACCGTCCTACGTATGCTTTAAAAAACATTTGAAATTTTTCAAATTAAAGAAAAGCCTTAAAACCGTTTTTTTAAGATATTCAAAATTTTAAAATGTCTAGTAAAACATTCGTAGGACGGTCAGAAAAAGGTCATATTTCTGATTTTATTTCGATAAATTCTGAGCGTATAAATTTAAAAAAAAAATGTAATTAATATTTCACCCTTTAAAAACATTGTGTGTATTGTGTTGCTTATTAAAATTATCATTATTTTTAATTAATAAATAATTCCTCTCTTTTTTTTTTTTACATGAATACCGCACAAGAGTCCCAACTGCTCCCAACCGTCTGGAGCCAGTGAGACTATGGCATTCCCAATTGGGGAATGTTGTGAGGCTGAAGGTATTGGGGAGGGGAAGGAGAAGGGGAAGAGGAAGAGGCAGGTGGGGAAGCGTGGGGATAACGTCCTTATCCTCTTTTAATGTAAATCAATTGACGAAAAACGCAGGTAAGTACTGAAATAATGTACGAAAATGAAGGAAAGAGCAGCCTACGTCAGAAAATGATGGTGATGTTATTTGTGTTGTTGTCAATATTATTTTGAATGGTCCAATTATTATTATTATTATTATTATCAGACGCTGTACCGTAAAAATGTATTTAGCGGTTAGCAATCTCCTCTTTATACAGTTACGAGTACGGGACTTTCATACTCTTTCTGCAAGTCTTCCTTGTATCTGCGGTCTGCTTCACTTCTTACCGAATCTCGCTATTTCACCTCTGCATAACTTAAGCAAAAAACACTGATCAACGTCCAGGTATTAATGCATTCGTCGTTTAAAACTCCTCGCAACCCATTAAGCCCCCTTAGGCCGTGGCTCCAAGGCTCAATGTGGTCTGGCACGCGTCCCTGCAAAGGTGCATTTGAGTGAAATGCAGAAGTACCCGGGCACCAAAAGCTTCTAGAATAAAAAAGAATTCGTCTGCGCAAAGGGCCATACGACCAGGTGCGCGCGCAGCTTGCGGCAAAAGGCGGGAAAAGTGCCCGCCAAAAAAACTTCAACCTACTTTTACAGGGTGCTGTAAAGTCAAAACAAAAAAAATCCCGCATTCCTATGATTTTGTACTCAAAAAACAGATAAGGGAAAATTTGTTATTTGCGATCCGTGATATTAAAACTTGCTTGCCATAGATTTTTTTTATGTGTTTTTATTTCTTTGCTTCAGAAAACATCTGAATCACAAGATATTCAAAATGCACTTCTTCTTCTGGTCCACTCACTCATCGGATGTTCTCTACCATCGGGAAATCTTCACCTTGCACTGAAACCAGCATTAAAAACGTTATATTAAGTCTGCTGAAGGTATTTTTAAAAAGAGTATCACTGGAAAAGAAAATAAAGAAATGATTAACTAAAATGCTGTTGAAAGAGTTTTTTCGAGCTTTTCATTTTCTGGCATCTGAAGCTTACCGGTAAAATACTGAATTGTTTAAAATTTTGACGCATGGCCATGAATTTTATATATATAGTATATATTTTATATATATATGGTATAGCACCGTTTTTGTAAAAAATCACCTTATGGACGATGTACAAATATTACTTCATATTCTCTATCTAATTATGTACATACAGATACAGAAAAAAAACATATGATAAACGATATTAGACAATTTAAGCTTAGAGAAGATATGATTTTTACAGTTGCTATTTTATCCTCATTTTCTATTGATATTATATTTATTAGAAGTTTCGCCGTAATAATAAAGGCAAAAAATGATAATTTATGAGAACTTGAAATTTAAATAAATCCTTAAATATTAATTCTATATTCAATAACCAGATAAATTTACCTTATGGTCATATTCTTGATATTTTTTCAGTGAATTGCTCTGTTCCTCCCGAAAAATCCCTAATTACCCCTTACCCTTTGGCTGCCTCTCAAATCGAACACCTAAATATTTATGTATTTTGTATCTCATATTAGTTTTAATACTGTCCCGACGAAGGAAGGGTAATTCCCAAACCGGTCGATAAATATATTAAATTAAAGTAGTTTGTAACAAATTCGTACGTTTATATCATAAATGACTATTTAGACTCTGGTGATGATATGACGATCAAAGATACAAAGTAAGAAGTGTGGATCAATTTTAAAAATGTTGTCGCGATCAAATCGAAAAGATCCACAAATTTGTAGTATTTGTTGGAAATGTTAAAATGAAGAGCATTTAAAAACTTATAAATAAAATGAGCAACCTGTATATTAAGTTGCGTACATACTTACGTACGAACAGCTGGTATTAAACCCCTTTCAAATAGCTACACATTAAAATAAGAAGACCTAACAAAGGGCGCTCGTTCCTCACAGCAAGCCATCCCCCATCCCTTGCAACGAAATCATTTCTTTCGCCGAGCACCCTTCGAGCTTTCGTTTCACTCGCAGTGGCGGGGACGGGATTCGGACCACGTGCCGGATAGCATATGCGCTACCAGAAATAAAACAACAAAAAATAACCAGACGCGGCCGGGGCGACTGCGGAGGAGCGAGGAGTGGAAGCTCGTCGGCTGCTGCTAGTCTGATGATGTTGTGCGTCAATACATCGAAACTATGCTATGTGCAACAACGTTTGGGAGTGTTTCTTGCAAAATGGTTATACGGATCAAGTGTCCCAACTGTTAGTAAGAGCCAGTGGGATAATGGCATCCCTGTTTTCTGGGAATGTTGTGAAGGTGAAAAAAGTGGAAGATGAAGGAGAAAATGTAGGTTGTCCATTCAGCAGGGTTGTGCAATTCGTAGATGCTGACATTTTATTTTTATTAATTTACTTACGGACCAATGTCCAATTAGACAAAATGTATAACACGAAAAGAAAATAAATAAGAGCTATAGATAAAGAACAGCAAATACATATTACAAGAATGAAGCAATGACAAAAAGAGGACAAAAATATGCATTTGACAGAACATTCAAGTCAAAGTCTGAACATAGTTTTTATGGTAATAGATGACTGATTTAAAAGAAAAAAAGTGAGGGCGCTACGATCTTTTAAACGGTTTTAAATGGCAAGACAAGATAGCTAATAGAAAATACAAAATAAGTTAAATAACACAATTTTCTAAGTGCGTGTGTTTTATTTTAACCAAACGGTGTTTTGAAATTAGTGTTACCTTCTTACATTAAATAACACAATTTTCTAAGTGCGTGTGTTTTATTTTAACCAAACGGTGTTTTGAAATTAGTGTTACCTTCTTACATTATATTATAAGATAATTTTATGTTTAAATATTTTTTTATTATTTTGCATTTTGCATGGAAGATAATTAAATGAAAAGTCGACTTTTTTTGTAGATCTTATATTTTACAAACCTATAGAAATAACAATGAATTTGATGTTAGATAAAAAAAAACAACAACAGCACAATCAAATTCATAGATAAAAAAAATAAAATATATATATATATATATGATGTTCTGCCTTATTTCTTTAAATCGAACAGTCAAATACGAATATGTAAACATTCTTTATTTATTTATTAGAACACAATGAGCCATCGTGAAAATTATACTTAAAGTTACGGTAAGACGAGAGTATTGGCGAAATCTACAACAATCTTAACATTATGTTAATAAAACAATTATATACAATAAAACAATACTACTTTATATTCATAAATACAAGAAATAACAGCAACCACACATACTAGATCTCAGAGTCAAAAACACATACAACAAGGAACCACAAACACAACATTTGGACAAAAAACTTATTATACTATAATACTAAACTCTATAACAAAATTACACTATCCTTTAAAAATCGCAACAATCATAATAAATTTTAAAATCAAATAAAACACTGGATAAGTGACAGAGGAAGATCTGAAATAGAAAATATGATACAGACTAACACCGAAACGACTCAACTGCACTTAAAACACCACACCTTACAATTTTTTTATTCATTAAGCACATGAATTTAATATAATGTAATTTCATATTTTGTAAATGAAATCTTTAGCACGGGAAATCCCAGTGAGGATATCATTATTTGTTATTTTCTTATAAAAAAAAGATAATAAAACATTATTATTATTATTTGAATGTAAAGAAAATATTTCAAAGACGAAGTGAGTAACTTGCCATAGTGATGACATTTTGTAGTTCAAAAATAATAAATATTTACAATTAAATACCAAGTTATAAAGCTGTAAACATTGAGAAGGTATGAAAAAGATCTGAATTTCCTTCTTTCTTTCTGGTCAATGGTCCCAACGGTCTGCATCCAGTTGGACAATGGAATCATAAAATTGTGGATTGGTTTGTTGATGTTGATGGAAGTGGGGAAACGGAAAAAGGTTGTCTATTTGACGGCCTCCATTGTCGAGGGGTAAGGCTCTCGACTACGAATCCGAAGGTCGCGGGTTCAAATCCCGACGTGCGCAAGAACATTTTATTTAATTAATCTGTGCTGTTCCACAATTAATTAATTTAAAAATAATATGTAGTATATTTGCGCACGTTCCAGAGTGGAAGATACTCTCAGTATCGCCCTGGTGAAAGACCACCTTTCAGAATTGAAACGTTGCTGGTTTATAAATTATTGTTAACTACAACTTTTTACATTATTTACTTATTTGTTATCAATGTCAGTATTGACTTGGTGGATATTGCACCCGTTATTTTTTATTTTTTCTGTTACTGTGTATTATTAGTTTTTGGTGCAGTTACTGAAATGTGTTTTGCACCTGTGTGAATATTATAACTAACTAAATATGTAAAAGCCCATATAGGGCGTATATAATATAATAAAATAAAAAATAAATAAAAAAAAATGGTTTTTCAAAAAATGGTGTTTGGTGACCAGATCTGAATAACCATGTATTTCCCCACTTTCCTTTTACTCTTCTCCTTCCCCTCCACAATACCTTCAGCACACAACATTCCCCAATTGGGGATATCATAGTCTCACTGGCTCCAGACGGTTGGGAGCAGTTGGGACTCTTCTGGGGTATTCATACAAAAAAAAAATAGTGTTGTTCATACAGGCCGTAAAACCAAATACGCTTGAATTATGACAATACGCGCAGATCCTGCCATACATTGCGATGGCGACATGCTACACCGGCGAGTTGGCGAAATTGGGTTCTTTCATACATTTTAATAGAATTTCTGTGAAACGCATTTTTAATAAATTATAGAAATCGGAAATTCAAAATATAAATATTAGGTAACCTATACGAGTATATGACTCTATTCCCTTTTGCTAATATGTATTTTAAAATTTGCTATTAGGATTGTATCAACATTTAAAGCCTCGCTGCTCGCATACTGTCTAAATTAACAATAAGTGAGGAAAGTAGTTGATTAAAAAGACAGAAATAACTGAAAAAAAGTGTAATTATAAAAACAAAAATAATGTTTATTTTCCTATAAATAAAGAAATAACAAGGCATGAATAATAAAATAACAGTAATAATAAATATTAAAATTTTATTAATAATATTCTGTATAAAATGTTTGCACAAAACATTCAATATTGATTTTAATCTTTATGCCTTTTGCTAACGCCGGGAAATGAACCTGAGGTCTCTGGTTCTAACTCTGTTACGAAGATTACCGTTTAAAGACGCTCAATGATACCGCTACCAGAATTTAAAATGAGAAATCAGTGTAGAAATCTTCAATATCCTTAGGCTTTCTGAAACAGTGATATTAATCCACAATTCTGTTTTATAATAGTCATGGAGTTTGGATCCTGGGAAAAGAAATAGAGGAAAATAGAAGCCTTTGAACTCAGGATATACTCGTATCACTGATTTTCTAAGGATTCCCCGGACAGATCGAATCACGAACGTACGTATGTAGAGGTCACGCCAAGAATGTCCAAACAAAAGTAATTTATCAAAGAATTAAAAAAAAACGCAGAAATTTGGAAAGATACTGAAACGTATTAAACACTAATGAATTATTACATGCATAGAAAATTGCAGGATTTAAAAATTCTTTCACATTTTGTCACAGTTAACTCAGCAGAGTAACCATCCAACCCCCTACCCGACCCTAACTGTTCAATACTTACTGATTTAAAAAATTTTTTTTAATGAAAAACAAATGTCAATGGAGACTAAAAAATCATATTCCATCCATAGTTTTTACTCCAAATAAACTCAGGAATCACGTGTTAAATTTTGTCGAGGTCCTGCTACACTCTGTACGAGTATACGTAAATATTTATACGATTTTTTAGGAGAATGCGTTTATTTTTATAAAGGTGATTCGTCACCCAACAAGTAAACAGAAGTGCTGTAAGCTCCCACTGACATTAAACACCATCGATGGACATATATTATTCAATTTTTATTGGAATAACTTACTGAAGCTTATAAAATTAATTGTAATATATTTTTTAATCATTAATAATAATAATAATAATAACGTAGCATTTATATAGCGCAGTTTTGTGTTATTTCACTTCAAGTGCTCTATACTATTATAAACTCAAACAAAATGATTAACTAACTCCATTTAGTGGTATTCCTACAGCGTTCCTTTCATATATTCTTACTTATTCTTAATATTACTCCCACAGTACTCCTTAAGTAAATATTTAATAAAATTACAAAATATTATACAGTCTGTACAGAGCGATACAAAAATAACACATTCACAATGACAGTGCAAAATTAGCTACATTTTAAAATAGGAGTCGGGTTATATTTAGCAAAACCGAGTTTACAAAAGAAAGTTGGAGGAAACCGAAACCAAACAACCGTAGGCTTGAGAAAATGGCTTTTTACAAGAAATTGAAGAGAAGTTTAAATTTACCGACAGTTTTAGTTAAATAATTTTGTTTTTAAAGCCCTTTAAAATCCAGTCAATTTCTGGATATTGGTAAGAGCTGGGGAAAGTTTATTCCAAATGAGCGGGCCATTTACACGAAAAGAGCGATCATAGTAGACGGCTCGATTTGACCTTTGAAGATAATATTCAAATGAAATATGCAACAGAAAAGACAGATAAAATTTAAAAAAAAGGTAACGGTCGCACGTGAGATCTGCGCTCTATCCAACTGAGCTAATCCCACTTTTTCCTTTCATTTTTTTATATCATTCATGAATTTAAGTACTGTTGATACATTATATTGCCCTCTGTTTTTTTTTCTTGTGATGATATTACCCGTTGACTACCCTATATAATTTGTAGTATTATTTGAGTTAGCAACCTGAGAAGTGATTTTTAGGGTGATTTTTAAGTGCTGTCCCTTAAAACTTGTCGTTATATTCGATCAGCCAGTTTCTCTAAAAATACAACACGGTGTCATGAATTCTTAAACACGACGACGTCAGAAAGTAAGATGATTGCCTTCAAGGTTTCAAGTAATATTTACCTTTTGTCATTTGACGCAGAATATAACAGGTGTATTTTATATAATTTACGAGTTACATTTTCACAAGATGGCACTGTTGCAACAGTGATACCCATAGACATTACTGTGCCATATATAAAGACCAAGGCAAAATGCACAGTCGAGACGCAAAACACAGGGATCCAAGGTATCCAGTGCTGCCTTTTGGCTATGGTTGTCTCAAATATGACATCTGTACCGGAAAACGTCAACATATCGGTGAGCAGGGGCGGATTTAGACGAAAAATACTATATTTTAAAATATCAATCTCACACAAACCTTAAAAATTTTAGAAAATATCCGCTGTATAATATGCGCTATGTAATAATATATAACTGATTACTAATTTTTACATGACTGATTCATATTTTTACTATTTTATATTCTGATGTTATTATTCAAGTGAAATTATTTCACCAAACAATTGTTTCTTTATGATGAAAAACAGCTATTTTATGTTTAATTTGCTAAACTGGGTTAATCATGTAGTATTTATTTAATTATTTGTAAAAAAAAACATCTCCATTATAAAAAGTGTCCCGGGCGGGAGGTGTGTGTTTGTTTTATATAAAAAAATACAGTTTTATTCCGAGCTAATGAAATTTTGCACGCTTGATCTTCGAAACAAGAGGAAGGTCACTGTCTACATGAACTTTCTGAACTACTCCTCATCCGCATTTCCTACCCTTTGAAGCATAATGTTGGTATTTCTTAATGAAATTTTGTCCACTTGATGTTCAAAATAAGGGGAAAATTTCTGGATAGGGGTAGGGGTAGGGTTAATACATCATCAAAATTTTACTCAAAGCGGTATACGTCCCCGGGCAACGCCGGATACCTCAGCTAGTATTACATAAAAATAAAATATATACAAATACATATTTCTCTTACATAATATCCTGAGAATAAAGGTCACAACATAGTGCAGGTAGTTCAATTGTATACTACCTACTTAATATGTTAATCTTTCGCCCATTTAAACGCATCGGCTTGACCATCTTAGTCCAGAAATATTTAAAGTTTTTCTCGGATTTCCTTTCTCTACAAATTGCTGAATTTTGGCCTTCTTCTTGAGCTTGCAATGTTTCTTGTTCTGGTCCAAGACCAGCTATTGCAACTCATCGCATGTTTTCAAATCATAATAGTTTTCACTGCTACAGTCTCTTCGCTGCTCTTAATTATTCTAGTCCTCAGTTTCATGGGATTTTGTACTAACGATCTGATTTCCCCGCAGCGTCACATTATTCCCATTTAAAGATTCCCCATGGCACTTTAATAAATAATAATAATATAAAAGAAAATCAACAAACAAAAGAAACGTGTCAAAAAAATTCTACAGCAATATATCCCATTGTAAAAGTAAAAGTTTTTTCTAAAAGTTGTAAAAAATAACGTTCTTTATGAATGTGCAGAACTTGACCAAAATTTTGATCTTACGATTTTAGTTAAGCTCTGGTAATTTACTAGAACTTCTTTAACATGTTAAAATTACAAATGATAAGAAATCTGCAAGTAATTTTTTTTATTTGAATACGCAGTTTTATCAATAAAAGGAATTAGTGGAATGGCGTATTTTAATTAATAAGTAATGACTCTAAATAACCCAGGGCTCTGATGAATTTTGCTAAAAGATTTTTTTTAGATTCGGATGATGCAAAAATAACAGAGGGTAATTAGCAAATCTACAAATGTATTCTTGTATTGTTTCAAAAAACATATTAAATACGGCGTCGTGTAACTATTAAATTGGAGCTCAAGAGAGCAGGTGAACCAAGAAAACTCACAACTCGTAAGGCCCTTGTCTGGATTCCAATGGCCGCTTTGAAAACGTACCTGTCCATTCGTAGAACGTTCCTTCTTATGACGTCGTCAAATGGAGATTGGCGATCTTGTCGGAAAGCTACCGGAGCATTGCTCTAGCTCGTAGGGACGGTGTCGTATCATTTGCGGTGTCGAATATCATAGAGGTGGCAAGGGTAAGTACTTGTACCGTTACAAAGTAGAACCTTGACATGAACCAGCCACTGATTTAGTATTTGTAACCATGATTTGGTACTTGATACCAAGTAATAAGAATTTATGTGTTCATATGTTGACATGTTTGATTATTTTATTTTGTCAAGTTAGGTGACCTAATTAGTCAATGCAAGTATCACAAAATGCCTCAATTAAAAGCATATTATAGTTCCAATGGCTCCAGGTTGTGACACTTGCGTGATATTATACATAAATATCAAACCACTAAAAGTAGGCTGATAAACACTCGTACCCAGATTACATTACCACAAAAACATGTATGCAGTACCGGGCGAACAGAAGAAGAAATGTTAACGCATTGCATCCAACTTTCACGTGTCACCTGGGTGATAAATACGCAACAGATGCGCCCCTGTATGATGAAAAAAACCCGCGCATGCGCCTCGGATTGACAGCTGCGCGGACCGGCGGTGTGACAGGTGCCTACAGGTGGTGCGTACGGCCATGTGCGCGCGCACTCGGCACTCGGTGGCAACAGACAGACACGTGTAAAACCGGGTACCATCTCCCGGCCGCCAGTTTACCTTTTGCCTCTTGCGCTCATGATTATTCTACTAAGTAATGAATTATATGGGGAATAAAGGACGGAGAACCGGAGTTAATTAACGTTTATGTATTGTTAAGCACAATTGATTGACTTCAGGGTTCTAATCCTAAACGAAATCATTGCAGAGTTTGCTTGTCAAACTCATTAATAAAAAAGACAGCGAATTAATAATACATTATGATAAGGTATACCATATATATACTCGTATACTACATATCGCGAAAAATTAAACATTTATTAAGGATTACATGTTTTTCTGTTTAATTCGTGGAACTCCATTTAATTAAAGTATATCAAATTTAATAATGTTATTATTGAGTTTTGCAAGCATTTTATTTTTATTGAGAAAGCTGTTTTGGCATTCAAGGCGATTTTAAAACTGTTTACATGACTTATGTATATGAATTCTATTTACCACTAAACAATTTCATTCTGCCTAAAATGATTTATTACCGGTGAAACCGATTTACTGAGAATCCATTTGTGATAATGGATTCAGCATTATATTAAAAAAAACGTTATTTTGGAAATGTGACCTACAACTTGCTTAGTATTTGACCCTAAAATGGAAGCGAGGAGTAAATTTAAAAACTAATTTATCACTGGAGTGCAGATGAAAGTTTATTGTTTTTTTTCAGTGAGGAAATTTCTCGTCTTATTGTATGGTGGGAACTATTCATTGAACTTTACTGGTCTCTTCTCAAACACAATAAACAAGTGAGCTATGCATGTTTTCTATCAATTTAAGCCATAAGTATGTGTATAATGAGTCATATTATAACCCTAAACAACAAAGATTAATCAAAGTTAGAAAAAAAACCCATTTTAAAATGGGAGTAAAATATGCTTTTCGCTTCCATTAACGGTCTAAGGAAGAACGCATACATTCTAGGGTTAAGATGATGTTTCTAATATGAAACGAACAATTCTGCTTGTGATGATACAATAGTTTAAGAATGATGGTGTAAGAATTTTGTAGGAAGGTGCTGGTTTTAAAGCTGATCGATTTTATTAAAGCTGACATTCATTTAACAATAAATAGAAGTTTTAGAGAATTTAAGAGAAGAAGGAAACTTTTAAAATAATAATCATGTCATCAGAATGGTAGAGCAATCAAGTATGTTAAAAGAAGTAAAATCTTCTTCTTTCTATTATATAAAGTAGGATCTCGCTGTGTGTTTGTTTTGTATACAAATCTACAGTTTTATTCCGACCTTAACGAAATAAGAGGAGTCTACATGAGATTTAGAAAAATCACCCCCTTTCCTACCCAATACAGCAGAATTTTGATACTTCTTGATGAAATTTTGAACACTTGGCGTTCAAAATAAGAAGCAAACTACTGGTTAGGGGTAGTGGAACAGATCACAACCTCAAAACTTTCCTCCAAATCTTTAATAACCCCTGGGCAACGCCGGATACTTCAGCTAGTAACACAATAAAAAAACAATATTAATTGAAAATTACAACAAAATAATAACAAGTAAAATAAAATGACGTAGTGCCGAGATAAACGCGGTTTTTAAATGAAAAATAATAGAAATACTTGTTTCTCTTATAATTTCTTCAAAAGATTCATAAACACTTTGTGGCGTCATTATTAATAAATAAATTGAAAATTAGTTTGTATTCACCATTTTATTAATATTCACATATCAACATATTTTGAAAGCGATGCTTTCTTCATCAGTAATATATAGAATACAATATATAATTAAATAAATGTCTTTATTTTAGCAGAACAAAGCGGTGACTGCAATACTCCTTCTGCAATATAAAAATAATAATAAATTACATGATGTAGAAATAGAATATAAAAATAAAAATAAAATAAAGTAAAAATATCATATTTAGCACTTATGCTACAGTGGCCGGAGGGAAATTCCCCATATATGATGTATGGGCGCGCCCTGCCACTGTGCGACGGCCTGGACAAGAGTATTTTCCCGATCTCCGGTAGCGCTGGCTCGTCTCGGCTATTCTGTGGCGTATCAAAGCAGCGAACACATGCACCCTACCCTCTGCGAGGCGCTGCATCGCCAAGGGAGGCCGAACAGCGCCCTGTAAGCGATGTTATATTGTACTCGGAGTGTGTCCATGACGACTTGTGAATATTATTTATAGTTTTCTGTATATTCCTGATGAAGAAAACATCGCATTCGTAACATGTTGGTATGTGTATATTAATAAAGTGGTGAATACAAAGTAATTTTTAATTCATTTATGAAAAATAGTAGCATTAAAATTACAATTATATGTTCTTAAGTTTAAGTGGAATTCACTTGATTTATTAAGTTCCACAATCTTGCCGGCATTGAATTGCTCCCGGCGCTAACTTCTCGGCAAACAGGTTACTTCCCCCGCATTACGGAGTCACCGTAGGTGGTCTTTAATTTGTTTGTCATAGAATCACAATGCAGGGCTTAATTTGGTTCAAATACGGGGGTTGGTTTCGCCGTTCGCTACCCCTGAACATTGAGTCTACCAATTGATTAACAGTTTGCATTTTAATGCCGGCGTAATTTAACTGAGTGTCTTTTTACGCAATTTTATTTTTGATACCCTTCATAAATTTGTTTTACCATACCCAAAATTAAATACTTCATTTGCACAACTGAATTATACTCACCAAGGACGGTAATTTTTCCATCGACTACCGGAAGAGATCAGAAGCACTAATGAGAAAATCCAAAGATTTAACTCTGTCAAGAAAAGTTTTAAAAACAAATTTAACAATAAAAAAAATGAATCCAATTGAATTAACCTTCCTCTTAATTAATATTCTGAAATTTATTCGTTTTCCATAAAAAAAATTCTTCTTCTAAATACATAATTTTTTTATAAATGAATCAAAAATTACTTTATTATTGTTGCCCCGGATAGGCAGAGGTCAGATGCGACTGAAATCTTTTTATTTTCCGTCGTTTTTTCCGTTTTCATATTTCATCTAGGTTATGTTAATATTATTTTCTACAATGATTAAGGGGAATGGCTGCGATGCCTGGTTCATACAAAACGGAATTTTGGATTGATGACCAAAATACCCATACAAACGGAATGATCATTTTTAAAAATTAAAGGTTTAGTAAATATCTAGTACGGATGAAAAGTATTTAATTTAATTTTGTTTTAATTTTTTAAGTATGTGCCTTGAAAAAAAACAATTTTCATAATTTTAGAGGCAGCTTAGAAAATTATTTGCAGGTATATCGTATTTAAAAAATATATCATATTTGCTATGTATGCATGATAACACAAAACAAAAATATAAAAATAAAACATTTAAAAAAAAGGTTATTTCGGGTCGATATGTTAAATTCTGTATGGCAAATTTGTGTTCCACCATAAATTGGTCGTTTTTAATTTAATTTAAAGTCCACCATAATGCTTATTTTAATATTTTAAAAATAAAATTAATTTTATATATCATTATATTTTCAAAGCAGACGGGTTACAACTTTTTTTTAAATCACCGTTAGCCCCTAAATAATTGTTTAAGATGCCTCTAAAATCGCGAAAAATAAATTACTTTAATGGCCGATATTTCATAAGGTAAAACAAAAATAAATAAAATACTTCTCATCCGTCTAGATATTTACCAAATCTTAAATTTTAAAAAAATAGATCATTCAGTTGGGATGGGTCTTTGGCCTCCAATCCAAAATTCAGTTTTGTATGAAACGGGCACCGCAGCCGTTCCCCTTAAATATTAAAATGAGGTTTTTAAACCTAAATAAAAATAATTAATAATTAAAAAAATTAAATATATTCTTTAGACTTTCATAAAAAGTCAATAGATGTCTCGTATAAATAAAAAAAAACGGATATTAATCCGAGACACTGTCTAGTTTGCAATTGTGTTCGTTAAGAACTTTGCAATCATTATAAAGATAGCTGCCAATAATATGGAATTAAAAATGGAGAATAATATTAACAAATCTTGAATTTGAGATATGATATCGATGAAGATGACATATATTGAACTAGTCTCATTAGCTATGTTGGTTAAGCGGTTGCCCTAAATAGGCAGGATAGGAAGTCCTGGGTTAGAGTCCCAGATGCGACTGAAATCATTTTATTTTCTGTCGTTTTTTTCCGTTTTCATATTTAAATTAGGTTATGTTAATACTATTTTCTACAATGATTAAATATTTAAATGACCTTAATAAAAATAATGAATAATTAATAAAATTGAATACCGCATATCTCTTTTTAAATTAATTATATTATTATTTTTTGTTTTAAATTATTTTCAATGCAATATACTTTCCTATTATCAAATTCACTCGAAAGTGGTCTAAGGGTGTATGTTTCATTTTATTTCAAGAATTTGTCTAAATCACTATTGCTTAATAGATTTGTTTATGAACGCAACCAAAAAATTAAAAATGTGGTAAATCCATTTAAATTCTACAATTAATTCACATTTATATAGCAAAACTAAAAATGTTTAAACAAAA
Organism: Halesus radiatus; assembly: GCA_022606495.2. NCBI lineage: Eukaryota > Metazoa > Arthropoda > Insecta > Trichoptera > Limnephilidae > Halesus > Halesus radiatus. The sequence continues at coordinate 24,953 of JAHDVE020002300.1, read as the reverse complement.
CTAACAAATACACATCAATCTTGAGGTGTTCACGAAACACGTAACTTTATATTCACACGTGCTCTTCTCAAACCTACCGTATATTATATTATAATTTAATTTATTTTATGTTATTATTAAGTAATATGTTTTTTCGTTTTTTAATTTTAATTTTAATTTTTCTTTATATTTTTATATTCTTATTTTACCTTTTTTATGCACCATATCTCATGTAATGGCAGATTGGGTTTACACTATCCACCCAGTCCTGCTAGATTAAAAACTTAAATAACATTTTAAAAAAATTAAGTAAAATAATACTGTATTACGTATAAAAATAAAATAAATAAATAAATGGATTAAGAAATTTTTGGTAGATTTTTCGTCTTGTGAAATTCCGTAATTGGATTAATGTGGTGATTAAGTATGTAATTGAAATATCACCAATGTGTTCAAAAAAGGCACTTTAAAAATATTTCAGGAGTAATAAAAAAATGTTACGAAAAATGCTCGTAATAAGCAACAGTAAGAGTAAAGCTTTGATAATGCTCAAATACTGAACTACCTATGTATTATTTTGATAAAAGTTTAAGAACATCAGGGAAGAAATGAGATTGGAAGTGAGAGGATGGTGAAAAAGTATCGAGCCAGGGACAGGAGATCGGGGGGAGGTTGAGGGAGAAACAACGGCGGGGGATGGGCAGGGGATGGGCGAATAGGGGGATGCAGTGGGGGGCGGGGGGAAGGTCACCCTGAGGTCACGTCGGGGAGGAAGACGGGGGTGGGAAGAAAGATGGTGATGTTTGGAATCGGGGAAGCTTTTAGGTGAAATTGAGAAGTGTTTTTGATAATGTTGAAAAAATAATATAATAAATTTGATCGATTGTAGACATACGACGAACTTTTCCTTTGTTTCCGTATCGACAAGTGCTGTCATAATGGACTTTTTTTTTATTTTTCCGCTAAAACTTTCTTCAATCCGACTTGACTAGTTTATGATCTGTCAATTTTTCGGGATAATATCATTAATCTCATAAATGCAATACTTATTGTTAAATAAAATATCACGATATAAGGGATTTATCTAAATATCATATCATATCTACTCCATTCATTGTAAATTATTTTAAGAATGTTGTTATTACAATATATATAGTACATATCTCCAACGAATTGTCAAATATGCTTATAAAATGTATCTTTCACAAAACATAGTTTTATTAAATAATTTTAATCGTCAGTATTTTATTTTATTTACTTTGTATGGCGTTCGGGTGATTTTGAAAAAAAAAATGGATCTAATGTTAGTCAATAATAACAGGAGTAATAATTACGCTTTATCTACTTATTCACACGAGGGATAAATTTGCATTATAATTTTGAAAACCCACAAAAATAAATAAACAAATAAAAAACCTTCCAAGTAAAAAAACCCTTTTAGTAATACGAATACAGTATAAGATTACCGTTACTTTTATAAAACGAAACAATCCATTACAATGGAAATGTCTGACCACAGTTCTAACAATGTATAAATTTCTAACTAAAAAGTCTCACATTGCGGGACGAACAATAACCGTAATGTTCCGCCGGGTTTAAGGAACTTTCCGCCGAAAAAAAAAATCTGCCAGAAATGCGGAAGTTTACGAGGATTCTCCCTGTTTAGATCGAGCCATTTCCCGGACATAATAAACCACCCTACGAGCGAACATCCCCTCCCTGTCGGGGGCTGAGGGTGGCGGAAACACACGAACACTTTACCTCCGCTTCCGGAAACAGCCGAGTGTAGCCGATCGCCGGCGAATACTCCCGAAGGCTAATGGCAGCCGAGGCGGGTACATAACAAAACCTTCAAATGTCTACACGTAAATATTTTTAATGCGCGTCGGTACAATAAGCCTTATGAGTTACTTGAAGGGAAAAAAGATAATATGCTACTACTTACTACTACAGAAATCAATTGCCAAATTAACCTACATCTTAATAAGTTGTTTACAAATTATTTATTTTTCAGCTGAATTTATACGAGAAATTTCTTAATTCTGACTGGTAATTATTTTCATATAAAATCCGATAGAGTTATTACAATAATTTTGATAATGTTTTGTGACTTCATTAAAGCCAAATCAATTATTGTTTTCAGAGTCAAACCTTTTTGTTTTTTTTTTTTCGTTTCATAACCTGATAATATTTGAAATTCTCCCACTGCTATCACACTAATCGGAAGATGTTGCTTGTGTCACGATGAAGGAATTAGACGCGATGCCAACTCAGCCACTTACCTAACCTTAAAATATTTTCTTATTTTGATGATTTCATACAGTTTTCTTCAATTATTTCTGTTAGACATGAAAAATGATGAAAAAAACTTTGTTATCTAGGTTAAGTTAACTTAGGTTTAACTAGTTATTTTGTTTTTCATACTTTTAAAAACTTTATATCACTTTTCAAAAGTGTGTCTATTTATCACTGCCACGAATTATCACGGAACCAACCATATTGTTTTCTATGGGTTTACCTCTGCCAACAAATTTATCTTTATATTTAGAGCTGTTATTTTATTTTATTTCTCATTGTATTATGTCCAAAGTACTGTCACTTACGCTTTTCAGATTAGGCTGAAAAATAACTCGTTTTCATACATTATTATCATGAACTTTACGCTGGTAAAAAGGCCCGCGTTGGGAATTTAAAATATGCAATGAATATAACCAGAATTCAAAACGAAACATAACATCACATAAGCAATTTTACCGTGTATAATTATGGAAGATTTCAATTTGGGAGCGGGTATAGGTACCGCCGACGGGGAACCATTTATTGGATAACCAACGCCTTTGGAAGCAATCTTCCCAACAAGCCCTCCATTGATATGAATGGTGGAACCCTAAGTGACCAGCTCAGGTATGGGGGCTCCATCGAAGCCAAAGTGAAGTTAACCTCTGTACAGAGCCCGGAGGTACTACTTTAATAGTACAGAACTGCTGACCCTGTACAAATCGCAAGTGCGCCCCACTGTAGAATTTGGCAGCCACCTCTGGTCGGGAGCCCCAAAATTTCTGAAAAAATCTCGTGAACCTGTGTAGAAACGGGCGGTCCGTTTAATAAATTCGCTCATCTTAATAGACGGATTGCAATCTTTAGAACACAAAAGTCAGGTGGGAATGTTGTAATTGTTCTACCGGTATTTTAATGGAAGATGCTCTGAGGAATTAGAGTCATTGATCTCTTCGGCACCGGTGCACAGTCGGGAAACACACCAAACGCGCGCCCAACATTTGCATACAATTGACATTTGTCATATGATAACGGGTTGCTTTTACGACCCGTTCTTGTGTTCAACAGCTTGGCTGTGGAAAGATATGCCGGCCTCTGTGTTTCCTCCCTCCTATGACATGGACTTCTTCAAGTCCCAGGTTTACTCCTTCTTATACTCTAAAATACCCCCAACACAGCATCCCCAAAGATGATATAGGCCTTGAGAGAAATTATTTCCCTCCTATGTGGAGTTACTGTAAAAAAAAACATTTCCCATATGTCACGCGAGTGGTTCGCTACGTTTGGTGACTTAGCAGGGCGGCCTGGGTACATTGGGTGAGATGTGTTCACCGAATGGGTGGCGGGTCGGATCGGGAGAGGCGACATGAGGAAACCCTTTGACCTCTCCAGTCGCACTCTCTCAACCCATCGCCCTGCACTGTGGTGGAAGGGATGGATTCCTATGTCTGTCACTTCTGGACACACTGAGCCCCAGATTTTTACCCACTCCTCATTCCCCTTTCGTTAACAGAACTTCCTATTCTTCCTTTCTTAAAAAAACCCTCCACACAGCATCCCAAAAAACATAAAATTATTTTCCTCAGGGCCACCTGTGTGGAGTTCATGTACAAAATAAAAGTATGAAATTTTATAATGTTATTTTCAGATGAATTGTAACCCGGGGACGTTTCTCTATAAAAAAATAAAAATAATTACCATGACTGCAATTGCATTGGTTTTAAATCCAGAAAACAGCGAGTAAATAAACTGTGATCGTTGTAATTGTACAGTGGGTCTACGCCTATCGTAGAGCATCTACGCCGCTATCTACGGAATTCTAATAGAACCTGTTGATTTTACACTTTCGTTTCTATGCTAATTTGGATGGTGTTTAGAGAGCGTCCGGAGTAGTTTGTATGGCGCTTTACCGCTGAGTTAAAAGCAATAAATCTCCAATGGAACTTGTTCTTTTCGCAATTACTTTTCATTATTTCATTTAGATTCAAATAATGAATATAAACATCTGATTATATATGTGATATAGAGATAGACATTATCGATTATTCTAAATATTATTGTTAAAAAAATACCCAGATTGGTACCTAGATACTCTCAGTATCGTCCCGGTGAAAGACAACCATTCGAAATCGTAACGTTGCGTTGTTTGAAATGGCTAGCCGTGTTTGGTGATCAGATCTGAATAGTCAGGTACTTTCCCACCGACCTCTCCCCAACTCTCTTCACTTTTACCCACCTCTCCCCACACCTCCCGCCTTCTCCCCACCTCTCCCCACCTCTCCCCACCTCTCCCCATCTCTCCCCACCGCTCCACACCACTCTCCACCTCTCCCCATCTCCTTTAGATCCCCATTGGGACTCTGTTATAAATAATTTTAATCTAAAAACTTAAAAAAAATTATTTCTTAAATTTTTATTTAAAAAAAATATATATCAATAGTTATTTATTTAAAAATAAATACATTTTATAAATAATTATTAATAAATGAATTAAAAATTACTTCGTAATCACTAATTTATTAATATATACATATCAACATGTTTCGAAAGCGAAGGAATATATAGAATACTAAAAAATAATAGTGTCAATTATAGACAAATGATATGCATGTTTATTAATAAAGTTGTGATGTCAATGTAATTTTTAATTCATTTATTGCATATTAAGTCCAATTACCTAGCAGAACTTAAAAAAAATTAATAAACCGTGTTTTTAAATGAATTAAAAAAAGGTGTCATTAAAAAAAATAATTGATAATGATTTGCAATGGAGTCCTACAAATTAAACATGAAAAAAATCACTGTGTTATTTCGCTTTACAAAATATCACATTTCGATGGTCAAGAATACAATTTCAATTTTTCAATTTTTACTGTTTCACGGGATTTACAATTCAATTTTTACTGTTTCACGGGAAGGAGAAATGTATCTTCCGTAATCTTTTAAAAAACAGTTTTAGCAGTTATACTTAAATAATTTTTTTAAATAAAAAAACGCTTTTTAATTCTTGAAAATAATTTAGAAAAAAATGTTTTGAAAAATATTTTACTACGTGTTTCATACTATTTACATAGGTATTTACTACCCGTACCAAATCACAACTACTAAATATCTGGAAGTAAAAGAAATGGCACGAATTAGTAAATTGCTAATTCACGAAAACAACTCATTTCAAATTAACATGACTTTCAGGACACTTTTTTGTTCATGAGCTTTATTTTGTTAGCAGACGATGAGTTTGGTTTCGGCTTCAGGATCACTGTAGTATGGAAAACTGTGGTACATATTATAAGAGAGATAGAGAAGGCTGGAGCATGGGAAAAAGGCATAAAAAATCTTGACAGTCTAAAACCAGAGGTTCTCAATCACTTTTATAACAACAGCAAAAATTCTCCACCCAAAATAAATATGCTATAACGTGAAAATTTAAAACTAGGTTTTTAGGTTGGGTTATTAAAGTTGATCAGTTGATCAGTTATGAAATTTTGGTATTCGAACCTCCCGTATTAAAAATACCGATTTTCGATCCGTTTCAGCATTTGATGAAATTGTGATCATTTGTCAAGCGGTTCTGTTTCTAAGCTTGTTAGCTGATCACAAATGTTGAAACAGCGCTCGAAGGGGACCATTCGAAAGTTAAAAAATAAATAAATTTCGCTGATCGTAGATGTGATGGTTGTCAAATGTGAATAGAGTATAAAACTCAACCTTAATTTTTATTTTGCCATTAGAAAGGCACAGTTGTATTCAAAATTGTGTTATTTTAAGAAGTTACAATTTTTTTGATAATACGCTTTTCTAGTACGGAGACAATGACGAGTTAGTTTGGACACGTAGACCCTCTAGAGTTGCAGAGGCTCTAGAATATCCTATCAGTGACCGAGATATTTCAATTATCAGCCCTTTATCGAGACTTACCATTACTGCCGTGGTAAGTAAAAACAAAGTAATTTACATAGGAGTCATTCTCCAGAATGAAGGGTCGAGTTTTGTTTAGCCTTTTAGTAAAAGTACAATTGTCCTAATGTACAGATTATTTGCCAAAACACCTGTAGACACAATTTTTGTTTTACTTATAATATTATTATCAACAGTGATGAAATTGTGATAAAATAAAAAAAAAACATCTTTTTTAATACGAAAAACGGAATATTAAAGTATGTCTTATATAAAACGTAAGATATTCGATCCTTAGGAAGTTCCCGTATTCAATTCTTTGTCGCTAATTTTTGTAATTACTGTGTTTTTACTTACCACGGCAGTATACATTATAAAACGTATAATTAACACAACGATGAATATCTCGTTGCATGAAGTTGATAAGAAGATGATATTCCCTGAAACTGCGCTTTGCAACAAAATTTTGAGAGTAGTAAAAAAATAATTAAATTAATTAAACTTATCAAATTTGGCTCAATCTACAGCATCGATTTCCTTAGCTGGAAAATATTAAATAAAAATCCAATCAAAGAGTTATTTTTTCGTCATGACGTCCATAAATCAAACCCATCTATAATAGAACAGGAGACTAAATCTCCGAAATGAACAAAGGACGTCTGGGGGATGGGAATATGGGGGGAATAAGAAGAAGATGGAAGATATCTCCCCTTAGGGGATGGGGCTGGGGGAGGGGGGGTCACAGGACAGGGATGGAAGCATTCAATGGATGAATTTGAATACGATGACTAGGGGTATCAGATTAAACACTGTGGTGACATTCCGCGGAAGGCAAGTGAAAATGAAATTTGCTTGGAAACATTTTTATGAAAAAAAAAAATCGTTTCCCTTTTATCTATTTACCGATGCAACTATTTTTTTAACAGTTAATCTAAGCTTGTTTGAATCAAAATAAACTGTCATACCGTGAGCTCTGGCGTCACTAAATTTCTACAAGGCAACATTTGCATAATCTGTGAAATATCCGTTAAATTGTCAGCAAAGAAAAGAACCAACATTTTTGGTTCCACGTTTTTCAATTTACCAATACGAAAAATATTATTAGAAAAGGGGGGCGAAACCAGTAAGTATATACGTACTTATAATGTTTTTTTTCATATTAATAATTATAAAACAGAAAAGACACAGAAAATAAAACTCGGTCTTTTCGACCGTTACCTTCTTATCATTTATTTTCGGTGTGTTTTTTGTTTCGTTTTCATTTGATATTTGTTAATATTATCTTCAGTATGTTATCCCCAAAATATTGAAATATAATATTTCAATGAACATTTTGTTTTAAACCACCATTTAAAATAAAAATCAATACCAACTGGTTTCGCTTAATCAGGTTAAAATTTATAACTAAATAAAAATACATAGAGTGAGCATACACATAGATGAGATATATGAAAAGAAGGAGACACAACATTAAACTGAACAATGGAACAGTGAGACAGAGATATGCTTACATGTAACAATTTGTATCGCATGGAATATTTTTGTCTAAATTATTTCCTGTGCTCTCTGGAGTTCCTCAGGGCTCTAATTTAGGCTCTAATCTTTTCTATTTTTATTAACGATATCGCAGAGAGCATTCTGAATTCCAGGTTTCTTCTTTTCGCTGATGACCTAAAACTGTTCTTAGAAATATTAACTTTAGAAGACTGCAATCGACTCCAATCGGATATTGATAGATTTATTGATTGGAGTAAGAGAAATCAGATTGAGTTCAACATTTCTAAATGTTTCATTCTTTCTTTCACAAGGGCGTGTCATACATGGTTTTACCGGTATAATATGAACGTCCGAAGTTTAAAACGTGTCTCCAGGATGAAAGATCTTGGTATCGTGTTTGGTAGTAGGCTGACATTTCATGCTCATATTGAAGTCACCTGTGGTACTTGTCACCGACAGCATAGAGTGTTTTATCTCCCGGCTTGCAGGACCAACTTTCCAATGGTCATGCCTGTGGGGAGGGCAATCTTGCTGTTAAATAGAATCACTTCGGATATCGACATATTTAGCATCAATGAAGCCGCATTTAAACGTAAAGCTGGGTTGCTACTTGTATACAATTTACTGAGATTATGTATGTCTAACTTATTTTTTGTTTTAATTTTTATTATTTTGTTATAAGTAATTATTTTGGATGTTGTACATCCTGTATCATCTTTAAAAATGCCTTGACATGTAAATTTTGTAAAAATTTTAAAAAGTATAAAGAGTTGAATTGAATTGAATTGAATTGTAACAGAATGAAACAATGCGTAAAAAAGAAAGAGACAAAACGTCGAAGGAGGGAGGGATTAAAAGAAGCGAGCTTTGATCAATTTTATTGGCTTTCTTTACCTTAAAACTATTAAATCTAATGCAAAAACCATTCTTGTGTTAAATATTGTTATGAATGTAAGAATAAAGTTTTTCAATCAGATAGTTGGCGAATTCCGAAAACCCATAGCTATTTAAACATCTAAGATGTTGTTTCATTCTAATATTGACATTACGTGCTGTGTTTGTTTAAACAAAGTGTTTGTTCTATTTAATAAATATATCAAACTACAAATTAATTGCTTTCCACGAAAATATATAATAGTTCATTCTAATTCTTCTTCATTTTCTTCGTATGGTGGAGGAGATTTGGTGGAGGTCAAAGTGGGCTGCTGAGGTTATCAAGTAGTTGAGGTCATCGGGAATCACTTAGTTTAAGCACCCCAGATCATTGAAATACTAAGATATCAGTTCAGCACGGATGTACCATAGGAAAACTAAAGTCTTTTTCTTATTTTTTATATGAATACCCCACAAGAGCCCCAACTGCTCCCAACGGTCTGGAGTCAGTGAGACTATGGCATCCTCAATTGGGGAATGTTGTGAGGCTGAAAGTATTGGAGAGGGGAAGGAGAAGGGGAAGAGGAAGGTGGGGAAATACCTGGCTATTCAGATCTGGTCACCAAACACGGCAAAAACCCATTTCAAACAACGCTTCAATTCTGAATGGTGGTCTTTCACCAGGGCGATACTGAGAGAATATTCTACTCTGGAACGTACACAAATATATTGCATATTATTTTTAAATGAATTAATTGTGAAACAGTTCAAACTAATTAAATAACATTTACTTGCACACGGCGGGATTTAAAACCGCGACCTTCGGATTCGTAGTCGAGAGCCTTACCCCTCGACCATGGATGCCGTCAAGTCAATATTCTTCTGCGATATAATCCATTTAAAATGATTGTGTTAGGGGATTCAGTTCTTAAAATTCGCACGTAATCACGCACTCCTTATGCAGGTGATGATAAGGCTGAAATTCCCACTTAACACCGGCCGCAGATTTCGATTTAGGAAAAAAAAATCCACCAAAATGCGTGTTTTATTTTATTTTGTAAAGCTCAGGTATAAATATTTAAATGTTTTTCTATCAAATTCTTAGAAACTTAATTTGCCGCAAAATAACATACAATATGACGATATCCGAAAGAGTTCGCAAGTAGGACATTTTGCTCGTTTTTCTTAGGTCTTGTATATTTTTTATAGCCTTATAAAAAGACTCACCAAAAATACTAAACCGTTAAACTAAAGGCCAAGGTGCACTATTTGCACGTGTGCAAGGCCTACTTGCAGTATTTATTTAAATCATCTATGACATTTCTGGCTTATCAAGCATTCAAACCAAAAGCATCTTATTGCATCGCCTTACGGGTACATTCTCAATCTACGTAGGTCGTATTTTTTTTTGTATATTCAAGAGATCAACAGAAATTCAGAACAATACGACCCGTCATAATAGTTATGAATTCATTAAAATATTAATCCAGCGACGATAACAATTCGTTTATGAGCGCAGATGCGGCCGCGACTCCGCTTAAGGGTTGAGGACGTCACCCCCTGCCCCCTGCCTGGTGAGTGGTGAGGCGACGAGATGTTCGCTGTACAGTGTACGGTGTACGCTTGTTTGTGAGACGGAATAGAAATATACGTAAAGAGGCGGAGGCGGGGTGACTGCTTTAGGTGAAATTTACATTTATAGATTGGAGCCTGTCGCATGGGGTGGGTGGCACGTGCATAGGGTGAAATTTTAGCAACGAAAATTTAGAATTTTCGATGTTTTTAAACATTTTTTTATATCGACTGTAATGATTTTTTTATTCGTCTTCTTATATTCTAGTATCTTTTCCCATTGGTTAGCCGTCCCACATGACAGAGAGAGAGATAGACATAGGTCTGAATGCGAAAACAACGTATACGTACGTATTTTTATACGTATGAAAACATAGGCATTTAAAATAATTTTACTAGCCTATAATATAGATTATTTTAAGAAGAACGTTCGTCAAACGATCCGGGTATTTTATTAATATATTTTTGATTATTCTTTATTAATGTAATAATGCCTGTTTTATGGTGGTCAAAACGTGTGCAATATTATTTGTAATAAATGTAGGTAGGTATAGGTTATGCCTCAATGTTATTTAAAGAATTTTTAATTTTTCTAAAGAATTCAAATTTAAAAAGAAAGACAAACCTTCACAGGTTACGAATAACATGACATTATTTGAAAATCTCCTACCGCCATCACAGTAAACAGAAGATGTTGGTTACTGGGATAACTCGGCTGTCTTTATTAAGGTAGAAGGAATCCTTAATAAAGACAGCTGAGGAATTGAACTTACGACGCCTGGGTGGGACCCAGATATGATGCCAACTCGGCCACTGACCGTTATTTAAATGATGTTTTAGTTTTAAAGTATTCGGATGCAAGAGTAGTATAAAGTGTGTTCCAGTATTGTTAAGAATATGTAATAGATATAATGTTTGAAATTATGGTAATGTCTACATAACATTAAGGATTAAACACGAAATGTTGATTTCACATCAAAATAATAATTTTAAAAAAAACGTACAAAATATTACTTATTTTTCCTCTAAATTATTGGTATTCACTTTGTGGCGTCATCATAAATAAATTGATAAAATTACTTTGTTAACACCACTTTTTTAATGTATAAATACGAACTTTTTTTTAAAAATTAATATAAATACATATAAAATATTTAATGGTACAGATATATCCTAATAACAAATCACAAAAAAGTATAAATTTATTTACCAAAAAGTGGCCAACTTAATAGAGAAAGATTTCTTGTGTTTGAGTTAGGGAGCACCGCCATCTTGTGACAGCAGTGAATAAATAAAAGTGCATCAAGAATGTAATATAGATAATGTTTGTGTTGTTAAAGGGAAAAAAATTATAAAATTCATAAATACAGAAATTGTCTGAAACATCCAAAGTACCTTTTACACATCGAAGAGGAAAGATGCAAAATCTCCTCCCTACCTGTGAACGCCTCAAGAGGGTTGAAAGAGGCGGGCGGGGGTGAAAATGGCGGGAAAAGAGATGAATTTTCAGACTATGAATTTCACACTTTTTATTCCCTTTGTTGCGATCCTCGGCATCGGGAGCAGATTTTTAATGCCCGAATTAAAGCAGGCACAGAAGTAAGAAATTAAAAGAATGAATCTTTCGGATGATTCGTTTAGAGTTAGTTAAATCTTGTTTCACATCATAAAAGTACAAATATTTCTGATTAATAATATTAAGTTTTATGCTTTTCAAAGCTTGGCTTAGTTTTAATAAGATACTGTTTTTCGTGAAGTGGTTAAAACTAATGACTTTGGACATGAAAGTTGCAGGATTATTGGATGTTTTCAGGGGAATAAATTTTAATATATATAGATTTTATAAATTTACGTTTTGTATGTTCATAGGATTTACCTATATATTGGGTTCTATCTTTCATTGTGAGATAATCGTAAATTTAAAAAATATATATTAGCATGATGCTAATGCGCCGATAATTAATGTTAGAGTCGTCGAAAGAAATAATAATTTATGTAATAATTATGGACATTCCGTAATTTTTTACAACAAAACTATGTACAAATTCGCTATAGCAATTGCAGTTTACTTGCACTCGTGGTTAACGAAAGATAAGAATATTGGCAATGCGTGTGAATAATAATGGTTGTGTTGACGCATTTTTCGTTAGTCTTTTAAAATCTATTGATCTATAAAGTTTCTCGGACAAACAAGTACAAATATAAGGGAATATTTTTATTATAAAATGGAAACAATCTAAAGTTTTCGCATCGCTTCGGCTCGAGTTGTGGAAGTGGGGAAGTGAGGTAGCGGGGCGGGAAAGGATGGGGGGATCGCCTGCCTTTTAGGAGTTTGGTCCTGAAACGTTCCTGAAACAAACTCGCTTTATGTAAAATGGTGGAAAAAATCGGGGAAAGAAGTATTACGAAAGGGGAAAATAAAATAATCCGGAATGGCCAAGGGAGGAACCATTTACCACGGACTGGAGAGGAAAACACACTTTGTTTCAATTATTAACTAAAATGCTACGGCGGAACACGGTAAAGAAATGCCATAAAACCCCTTCTTAAATCTTATAAAGAAGGCTCAAAGTTAGCGAGTTCTTCTTATAGCATTCAACTACAGGTCCAGAAACTTGAATTATGGTATATTATCATATTGTCAATTGAAACATAAACTTTAATTTTAGGTTTAACAAAAAAAAAAAACATTTTTAAATTTAAAATTTATTATTAAAAAAAAAAATCAACGTTTTTATTACTAAAGTCGAAATTTTATGTTTGAACGACTAAGAGACTATTGCAAAATAATGAAAAAATAATCGTATCGGCATACGACAGTAATTTGTGATTTTTTTTTAGAGAGGAATGGAAAAAAAGTTTGTCTGTACCTGTCGTAAATGAATATTTAAGATTAATTCTGTTTGGTAAATAATTTTTAAATGAAAACCATGTACATATTTAAATTGTAATTATTGATGGTAAAGGGCTAGAGTCATCCCTTCCTGCCAAACGATCCTTATAAATACTGGACAATAATTATTAGGAATGAATTTTTTGTGGTTTGAATGATTGAATTTGAATGAATGATTTAAAGGCATTGTTTTGGCCTCTGCCGCAAGAGCTCAAATATCTTAAGACAGCCACCTACAAATTTATAACAACCTTTTCTGCATTTTACTCATCAGGCTACTAAAAATAAATTAGCCAAAACCCTTTATTTAATGATGATTAATGGTAACTCATTTTCATTTATTCAGCAGAAGCGTTTTCACATTTGTTCGTTACACATTAACGTTTACATCTTGACTCGGCGTGGGTAGAACAAAGACACTAACGGACCTACCACCTATTCCCCTGGAATTACTTTTACTACCCGGACTATAAAGGCCGTATGCGTGGAGAGGAGCAAACAAATAAACAACGCGGGGGTAGATTATACTATATTAGCTACAAACACACGTGTTAATAAACTACGCAGACAAAGAAACAATACACATTTTAATTGCAAAAGCTGTGTTTATAATTATTTGACATATAAATATCTTCAGTCAAAAGTCAATCTACTCATTTTATATTACTGTAATAAGGGTGAGGAAAATTCGATGACACGGTGACAACGTATTCAATTCACTACCTTTACTTTTTGTCACTTACTGGAAAATCACATGTTTGAAATTTTATTTCACTCAGGTGTTCGATAATTTTATTATGTTCTTCATTCTTTAAAACTTTTATATAATCTATAAAAAAATGTAAAAATATGAAGTAAAATGAATAACATAAAGACATGGTAATTTCAATCGAGGTTCATTTAATACAGTTATTTATATGGGTTCATCCATTAATACTTCGTATTGCAGACAAACTTTGTATCGGTATTAATTGTTAATATACTGTACCTACGACACACATGCGAAAACGCTGCACAAAATAATGCGATTTCAAATAGTGTATTTTATCATTTATTTTTGTACAAGTATGTATAAAGCATCTTGTTATTATTGAAGTACCCAATAATATTAGAAATTTTTTTTTTAATATATTTAGAAAAGTATTCATTTATGTTTTATTTTTAATGAAATAAAAATAAATATTTATCAGTTTTTTCTGTAAACTGCTCGATAATAACTTTGATAATCACTAGGTATTCATTATTAAATTACTCGTTGCATTAACCTGTAATAATAATATGTGTCATTTTATGATGTTAGCATTCAACCCCACTCAATATTTCAGTTCCAATGTCAGGTATATTATTCTCCTTGATGTATTATTTGCCAGTGGGTAACATACTTCCCCAGGGAAACATAGTTAAAAGGGAAACCAAAAGGTGACAAATTTATTAATAAATAAGTGGTTCATACAGAGTGAGGGCTTTATTTCATATTGTATAATGTCAAATTATAAAGTGGTTGTTTTTTACGAAAACACCACAATATTATACAGACATTTTAAATAAATTAAAATGAAATACATCAAAAATAATAAATTTGAGATTAACTGAATGAGGATTGACAAACCAGTAAATACGAAATTAAAATCGAAACATTACCTGGAATGGTTTAAAGCGTGTATAGTGAGCAGATCTGAATAGCCAGGAAGAGTCAACACACGTTTATGATAAAGTTGCTGAAGTGGTTCATATTTTCCTTGCTCAATTTATATGCCGAATAAATAATCAAACAAACTGCATAAATTTTTAATTTTAAAGGCCTTCATAATTACCAGTGTTAGTGACCCATTCATTCTCACTCTATTTATTTCAGTCCCATAACATTTTACAAATTGGCAATGCCATAGTCCCACTGGCTCTGGGCATGAGTAGTAATCATATAAAAATCATTAACGAAAAAAATCAATCTTGTTAGTAGAAATGGGTACATCAGTAACATAATATAAAATACACAGAATCAATATTTATTTTTATTTGTCGTGTCTTTGTTTTGTGTGATGTCAAATCGGCTCAATTGTGGGGATGAGATTCAAGTTGGGCGAGAGGGTTCCGTCGGACATTCTGCTGGTCTGGGGCGTGTGCGGGTGCGGGTAGGGGTTGGGGTGGGGGGAGGGGGGAATAAGGCTGTGCGGGAGGTAAGAGTTAAGGGATGCTTGGAGGCTGTTCTGCTAAAGGGTGGATGGAAACTTTCACCGTCAAACTTTGCGAAACGGCAAAGGTACCGAGACACAATTAGTTAGCGAGATCTTCTGAGCAGATAAGGAATGATTTTGGAAGATTTTATTTAAGCTTAACCTTCAATTTCGTAAAACGATCATTTTTATATTTCGACTTTTATTGATTTAACACAATAATAAACTTTCATCAGATTAAATCAGATTTCACAAAGTTAGGAAGTTTTTATTTTTACTGGGTTAAATGAAAGGTGGTACGCGATCACAGATGGGGCTAATGCACTAAATGCACTTTTGCGTTTAAATATTGAGATGAATTGTTTGTTGGTACGGAATATGGAATTGGAATAAATAATTAATGTACGTTCAAAGCTAAGGTCCTTCAAGAAACTTATAAAAATACAATGTATTACTGTAAAACTAAAATATAGAGAATTTTTATAATTTTCTTGAAGGATTTGAACTTTAAATCTACAATAATAATTTACTCCATTTTATATTTTGTCTGTATACC
The DNA here is from genome assembly GCA_022606495.2 of Halesus radiatus. Taxonomy (NCBI): domain Eukaryota; kingdom Metazoa; phylum Arthropoda; class Insecta; order Trichoptera; family Limnephilidae; genus Halesus; species Halesus radiatus. The sequence continues at coordinate 9,235 of JAHDVE020002300.1, read as the reverse complement.
CTCCAGCAAACAATTATTTCAAAACATTACATGTAATTTTTTTTTATACAATTTTTAAATTAGTGCCATCTGTGAGCGATTAACATGTTTGTTTTAGCCTTAACATACATTCTTTTGTATCCAATGATTTAAAAATAATACGAATATATTTTCCCCATCTATTTCGGATAAATTTTTTTTTTAGAAATTCCATACAAAAAAAACCTACCGGATATTTTTGAAACTAGAGCTCACTATTCAAGCGTTTTATCTGTTTCGGACTACCAACTGTATTAAAATTAATAAAAATAAATAGAGCAATGAACGATTTAATTTATGCCGGAGTGTTAAAACAAAGAGATTTAGATATTTCCATAACAGCAGAAGAAGAAAGGGAGGATTCCACATCTTTGTTTTTCTCGAAAATTATTCTACCGGTTTCGCTGAAAATAGTACAGTTTTTTTTTATTAGTGCCGGGAAGGTTCAGAAAGTGGTTTGAATGAAATCAAATATGTAAAACGTTTTAAAATTAGTATGAAAAACATTGATCCCGCCATTTTTTATTTAGGTTAACCCATAGATATAACACTCTGGTTAGCCACAGATTGCATATTCAAAAGAAGATGTTTTTTTTTGGTAAAATATTTTCAAAGTGGAAAACACTAGTAGGTACCTACTTAAGAAATTTATGATTTAGATATATTTTGAAAAAATAAACGTTTGGAAAGAAATAAAATATTCAAATGAATGTTCCTTTATTCGGAGATAGTTACTTTCGCTGTCAAATCAGTTATGGTACCCTAATGACAAGCAAGAATTCACAACTTCATAACTTTATTCTAAAAAAAAAAAATCCCGAGCAAGGCCGGGTACACATCAGTATTGTGTTATTATAATTTCTTCAAAAGATTGGTATTCACTTTTTGGCTTCATTATGAAGAAATTAATAATTCTATTCTTACTTTGTGTTATTTGTTTATCATTTGTTTATACTTTACATTGATATTTTTCAGTATTCTACATATTCCTGATGAAGAGAGCATCGCTTTCGAAACATGTTGATATCGTTGTATATTAATAAAGCGATCAATGCAAAGTAATTTTTGATTAATTTATTGTCATATCTTTTTAGTATATATTTGCTGTATCCATACCACTTGTTACTTTGTGGCCGTCTTCTTCCCGGAGTGCGATAAATCGTAGTTTAGTAAAATAGCTCCGTCGGCGTGTCGGTATACATGACGCTACACGGAGCACTATTAGAGTGTTGCCATACGAACAAGCAGCGGTATACGATGGATATACAGCGCACACGTACGCACATTCATCGTGTTCCTTTTTCAGGTCACTTTGTGTACACTACGCTATACCAATCTGCTTTTTTCTCCGCCAAACGCCGGTGGCCCTGATCCGCTCAAACGTCTTGGAAAAATCGCACTGAAAACACTCCCTAACACAAGAAAATACGTTACATTACCATAATTACTTTTTTTTACCCTTGTGATGGAGAGGCTCTTTTTTCCGAGGTGCTCAGTTTGCTGTTTCCGAATAGGGTATTTGTTGGGATGTTTTTCTCACCCTTTGGCCAACCTTTCTCCCCCTTGAAGGCTTGCTCGTCCTTTTTTTATTTTATTTCTGTTTTATTATTTCATTCTGCGCCATCCTTGGGTGTATGTATGTGAGTTTTAAGTTTAAGTATGGGTTGTCAGTATAAATTCACTGAAGACGGTTTTGGGAGCTAAAGTTAATAATATAAAAGTCCGTTAAAAAGTTGAAACAAAACAGTTTTGCTTTGAAGTTAGCGTTACAACGACAGGCGTCTTAAATGACGTATTACATCTGCAAGCAACTTCAATAATCAATTTGGGACCTACCTACACGTTTTACATATTACATTTTTAGAGAAATAATGTACTTTGAAAAGAGGCAGGCTCATTTTGTAGAAATACGTTCAGAGGCAACTTGTAAAACACGTGGTTAATATTTTATTCATATATTTTAGTTGTTCCCATTTGCCTTTTTAAACTAGGTTCCTCCACTCCTCACGGTTTTAAGCTCCACCGATGTCTCTGGACATTTAATATGTTATCGTTGGAAGATCAAAGAATCTCGTCTAACTCCTGCAACGGATCCAACTACGAGTTCTCAATAGACTAATCTGACCTAATTCTTTGCCTCAGGTGCAACACCAATACATTAAGTAAAACTCCTTCATTTATCGGGCACCATATACTATGACTACTCGTACACACTACTCACAATTTAACATTTTTTTAACTCTGCACAACACTGAGGAACGGCTGCGCGGCCTGTTTCATACAAAACTTAATTTTGGATTTGAGGCCAAAATACTCACCTAAACCTGATGATCTTTTTTTCATAACAAAGTATAGTAAATATCTAGTACGGATAAGAAGTAATTTATTTATTTGTGTTTTACATTATGAAATAGTAGGCCATTAGAGGAATTGATTTTTCGCTATTTTAGAGGCACCTTTAACAATTATTTGGGGGCTAACGGTGATTTAAAAAAAAAAAGTTTTATCACGTCTACTTTGAAAATATAATGAAATATAAAATAAAAATATAAAATAATATTTGTCTGACTCAATCAGTCCATCGCACTAGAATCTCACCTTTCTGCTGATTTGCATACTACCAGTGACGAAAACGGTCTCCTGGTTAAAGGTTTACATTTGGAAGTTTCTGAAAAAAATTGACAATACCCAAGACTTTCTGCGTCTATAGTTAGATACCTTCGGCTATCCGTAATATCCTGAACGATCTAATAACAGAACGGCCCATACTTTTTCTTTCGCCGTCTCTGTATTTGACTCTTCTATTGTTATGTTAGATATCGTTGGGGCAATCTTAATCCTGCAGAGTGCAGCCCGCAAAAACTCAGTAGAACTGCTGTTGTAACAGTCGTCTATGTCCCGAAGCCATGAGGCGCAGCACTTATTTCCCCCTGAGTTTTGATACCAACCCTGATGTATAGCAGTGAGGCATGGAACTGGCAGAGGAAGGATGAAAGTAGACTGAATGCTGTAGAAATGAGATCTCCGAGACGAATGTGCGTTAAAACCATTTATGATCGTGTGAAAAATGTTGAGATTCGTAAAGAATGCAAGGCTGATGTAAGCGTAGTGAGCAAAATTAAGAAATGAACCAAGAAAGGAGTGAAAGGAGAATATACGACGCGAATGTGAATGGAAGAAGAAGCCGGGGAAGTCCGAGAAAGACATGGCACGATCAAGTGAATCAAATACTTGAGTCGGGCCATGTCAGAAATCGAAATACCAGAATATATGAGACGTTTTATGAAAGTGAATGAAGCAAGAAGTGTATGCCAAGATCAAGTTGTTTGGTGGTCCGTCCTCTCTGCCTACCCCTGCGGGGAAACGGCGTGATGGTTAGTTAGTTAGTTAGTTAGAGTTTTCAGTTGTGAAATTTTGTATTTTTGTCAACTCTCATAATGTAACAAAGATATTGAAATTTTCTTCTTTTCACAACTAGTAGGTACAATCTGGCCATTAGTGACCGTTCGATGAAGAAACGTTACCTATTTATAAATCACTTTATTTATTCAAAGTATTTTGGGATGCGCCCACAGAAGCAGTAATAGTTATACTATTCATTGCTGATACTAAGGAGGTAGTGTTGCTAATAGTCTGGATCGGAAGCTGGATGCTTTCCACGAAACCATATTTCTAAGTAACTCACTCGCTAACTATTACGAGCTGAGTACGTCAACGCGGATGATCATTATACAAGAATTGAATTGATGCTATTTTTATGTACACCACTTCGTTCGAGTTTAAAGTCGGCTAGTTTTGGATACAGGCGTACCTTAATTAGTGCAATATAACAAGTAATAATAATAATAATAATAATAATAATAATAATAATAATAATAATAATAATAATAATAATAATAATAATAATAATAATAATAATAATAATAATAGATGATCTAATAATAATAACAATAATAATAATTGAATGATTTATATGATGCTTTTGTGATGTTTTTTGTGCACCTCAAGGACGCTGTACAATTATTGGTTGCTAGGGTTTATCTTATTATGTAAAAATAAATACAGAAACATACTTACATGGAAGGTCACTCCAAATTAACATGTTCTATATAAAATTAAAGTGGTTTTTGCAGGGGTATTGAACTGTGGTGGTTTCTTCCCGTTTTTTGTTCCAATGTTTTGGTAAAAAATACCATGCAGTCTGCTCTGATGATAGATTTCTGGATGACAACACAAGATATTGAAATTTAAAATTCATTAGCATCAACATTATTTCTCTCCATCCTACATATTATTGAATTTTTCTATTTGGGATAGTTAATATAAAGAATTTTTTAAGTAGGGATTTGGCCAACTCTAGAGCATTTTTGGACTTATTTGTATGTAGATTTATTTTAAATTTTAGACATTGCTAGATGGAAAGCTTAATCGAAAATACCCGTATTATCTAAAATCTCAAAAAACAATGTTTCTATAGCGTAGAACTAATAGGTAGATTCGCATTTAAAGTAAATTTACCCTTCACAGTAAAGCAAAGATACAGTTTCATTAGGTAAATTTGAAAATTACTAAACAAGGTAATCCTAAGTTAGTTAATACTCGTGCTCAAATGAAAATGCTTTTGCGTGAAATTATTTTATCATTTTTTTTTGCGTGGCCATGTCAACTTACCGCAAAGTCCCATTTCCCAGATTGACTGGAGATGGGCTCTCGGGTTGCCATGGCGACAGTGTCACGCGCCACGCCGTAGCGGGTTAATAGCTGCGTAGCGGCTGCCTATGCCTGCTGCCCGCCCGCCCGTAGAGCCTGGCGTAGAGCCGAGCGTAGAGCCGAGCGTAGAGCCTACGCGGAACCGACGGGCTCTACGAGTAGCAGCGGGCGGCGTAGCAGCACGCAACTGTGAGGGTGTAGGCGTATATGGATACGGGAGGGGATTGGAACCTTTTTAGACAGTACAACACCTTTATAAATTATGTATATACTTGCGTGTTTTAAATAATTTAGTGAAAGCAATGTATATTTCGAGTTATTGAAAATTACAAACTACTAAGAATTATAGTGCCTAATTGCCCAACATGATTGCGTTGTACTGTGTAGTAAACAGATCAGAAAATCCCTAGTAATGTGATCTGAACTGAACGAAAAACGATGTCCACAGTTTTAAGACCTTTCGATTCCTAGGTTCCGGACAGGTCAATGAAATTGATTTTCGGTTCAAGAAAGAGCTTCGAAATTTTAAAATTTTTAATCAATCTCATTAGAATTAAGGAAAAATTATGCTTACTCCAGGTACATGGAGATGCTCACTTCTATGTGAATTTCTGGCGTGTCCATGTACTGATGTGGCTTGCTGAAGGTATTGTTTCTATACGTAACTAAATATGGCTCTCTTTGACCTCGTAATTATTTAATTGTATTATATCTTATTTATTTATTTTTCAAAATAGTTATGTACACCAATACATTGCAAAAGTTTTCCTCTACAAATATCTTCCTCTACCCCCTTCCTTAGTATTTTTTTTCTTATTAGCCTAAAAAATTACCACTGTTAGCAAAAGAAACTATGTTGGTTTACCTTCTGTTAAACTTTCTTTGTATATACCTGTATATTTGTATTAAAATCTGTTTGTTTCTTATAAATAATAAAAAAAATGATAAAAATTAAAAACAATATAGGTAACATAATTATTCAAGACTAGCTGAAGTATCCGGCGTTGTTGAGGGATATAAATTGTTGTATTATCCCTACCCCTACCCCTACCCAGTAATTTTCCTCTTATTTTGAATGTAAATCGTGCAAAATATAAGTACCAAAATTCTACTATGAGGGGTGGGAAAAGGGGGATGGTGGTTTTTCGAATTATCATATAAACAGTGACCTTCTTCTTGTTTTGAAGGTCAAGTGTGTAAAATTTCATCAAGCTTGGAATAAAACTGTAGATTTGTTTACAAAACAAATACATACCGCCGGCCCGGGAGATTCTTCTTTGTACTAATTAGGGCTATAAAAATATTTTTTTAAAACTTAACTAGTAGGTTATTAATATAGTTAAAACATAACAGCTAGTTGGTGCCTAGACATGTTGTAGGTCATGTGGAAAATATCAAGATTTCCTGGATATATTTAATTAACGGGTTTCACCATTGGATGGAAAGAAACAGAAGCCTGTATTGGCTGCCTCGCGTGAAAGTATCAGGGACATAGAATCCTGTCTCATATAACTGAACAATTTTGGAGGTTTAAACCGAGTTTATTAAATACGAGAATCCTTCAAATCTCGATCCACAACTTACAGTCGCTCACAATTTCGATCACATTTTTTTTTAGATGTTGTTTGTGTCGTGATGAAGGTGTCGTGATGAAGACGCGATGCCAACTCAGCCACCGACCTGTCAAAGCGGTTCAAGCATCAGCGTTTCTTCACGTTTTTGTAACGTGTAGTTCTCTTAAATAGATGTCTTAATCAGATGGGCAGGATAAGAGAGAAATGAAAAATATGGGTCAAAACGATTTTTTTACTACGTGCACTTTATTGTTATCAAAAAAGATTTTTTTTTTGTATACGCATCAAGATTTTACGGTTAATTTTATGCTCGAGAGCGAATTGTTTGCCATTCCTGTAGTAGATACACAGTAATACGTAGTTCGGCGTAGACCTACCCTGCGCAGCGTAGCAGCTAGATGTACGGTGAGCGTCGTAGCGGTGTTACGTTGTATGGCGTAGCCAGCGCTTCCTGGAAATGTTTATATGTATCGGTTGACTAATATCACAATGTAGGCTTTATGCTCTTAGAAATCTAGTCCTTCGACAACTTATAGAAAGGTTTTTAAACATTTATTATAAAAATTTAGTCGCGTTATTTTTTAAGCATATAGTCGTACCTACACTTATTAATTTTTAATATTTTTAGGTATATATCTTCAGATATCAACATAAATACCAACTTAACAAACTGATCTAAAGATTTCACATTGGTTTAATGATTTAAATTCTTCTTCTAAGTCGCTTCTTCATTATTGAGGATGCATTCCAATTTTTCCAGTGGCCTCCATGGTCGAGGGGTAAGGCTCTCCACTATGAATCCGAAGGTCGCGGGTTCAAATCTCTAAAAGTAAATTTTATTTAATTAATTAATATAAAAATAATATATAGCATATTTGCGCACGTTCCAGAGTGGAAGATACTCTCAGTATCGCCCCGGTGAAAGACCACCATTCAGAATTGAAAGGTTGCTTGAAATGGCTTTTAGCCGTGTTTGGTGACCAGATCTGAGTAGCCAGGTATTTCCCTACCTTCCTCTTCCCCTTCTCCTTCCTCTCCCCAATTCCTTCTGCCTCACAACATTCCCCAATTGGGAATGCAATACTCTCTCTCTCCAGACGGTTGGGAGCAGTTGGGAATCTTGTGTGGTATTCATATAAAAAAAATTATAAAGTGGTCAAGGCTGCTCCACACCTCGCGGTCGTAGGCTTTGTGGAGAGCTGCGGTCGCCGACGTTCCGGACGTCTACGAAATTTGGTCACTTCGACGCATCGGTGATCTTCCACTGCTTCTCCCCCCTTCCACTTTGCCAGTGACCATGATCTTCTCCAGATTGGAGTTCTCGCTTTTTCAAGCAACGTGTCCAAAGAACCTGAGGATATCCTGTAAGCAGACGGTTGATAAGCTATTCTTGATGCCGAGTTCTTCCAGATATAATGTAATAGTGCACATGTCTATGAAATCTTAAGCATTTACCTCCATCACCACATTTCGAATCATTTACATAATTTTTCATAAAATTAACGCAGTAATTGATGATTTTTCAACGATTTCCCCGAGTAACAGATTTTTATTCATAATTTGAAAAGTATTCCATTAACTTCTTAGGTTATTGTACCGCTGCAACACATAACATTTTTGCATTACGTGCAAATAATATTTGATGTAAACGACAACAGATACCCCTCGTAATTACCCCACAAATTATATAGTAAAACCACGATCAATATAAAAAAAGAAAATTCCATTAATTTGAAATTGTAGAAATTAGAAAAAGTTTTACTTGTCAATTAAATATTATTAATAATCAAATATTTTTTATAAAACAGTTATTTCATAAATTTATTTTCAAATTAATAACCATATATATAATATAAATTTTAAAGGTCATAAATACTTTTATTTTATTTTTTATTCCTTGCTATTTTATTGATTTTATTTATATAAATAATTAAAAACATATATTTTTTATTAATTTTTAAAATATGTTTTTTTTAATATTACGATTTTTTAGTTTTTTATTTTTATTTTTCATGTTTTCAATATTAATTGCTTACTGCTATCATCACATTTTTAAAATTTTTGTTTATGTTATAATTTCATCTATTTGATTATTATTTATCCATGCATATAATTATTTTTAGTAAATTGTTTATACTGATAAGGGATTATATATTAAAAACGCTGGTTTAAACAAAGTAATTCTTATTAATTTGTTATGTAAACTATTTATTAAAGAAACAATTAAATAATACAAAAAATCTGACATGTTACGCAACTTAAAATATTTGGAACCGATTTGCACAAGATATTACAATTAATATACAGCTAGCTTAACTCAATTTCCATAATAAACATTGTTACTATGCTGGCCATGCAGCATATGTAATGAATAACTGTTGAAATTTAAACCACAATGGAAAGAAAAATAAAGGTTACCTACGTCAGATAATGGGTGAAAACAAAAAGAGAAAGCTGGCTTAGGATTTGCAATTTATCCACAGCAAGAATCAGGGTGGTTGTCAGAATGCTGATTTAATTGTATTACTGATAAAAAAATGATTATTAAAATAAATAAACTTTTTAAGTAATTCGCAACTTTTTTTAGGTGTGTAAATCACGCATGATAGATTGTAAGTCTTAATACGTAATCTTTTGATCATCTATAAACGCTGCCAATAAGGTCGCTATAAATAGTAAATATACTCACGGAAAATTACCGATTCAATCAGTGCGTCCTCCTCCCCCCCGACCGGAGCCCTAATGGGCGAGAGAGACGGATGACGCCAACGCGAAACTAATACTTGACACATATTCGACAGAATCTTTCGTAGCTATTTGACTTCCACACCCCAAATTCACGGACCAACTTTTACACCCTAAAACCAGGGTTCTACAAAACCAACTTCCAAATGTAGCCTAAATCCTTCACTGGCCACAGCGCACGCAAATAA